>JAXQQM020077990.1:0-25040 GCA_034641835.2 Pinus albicaulis | reverse complement strand
GATATAGTTTGAAGTTTGCCGATTTGTTGACTTTTCCTTTCCATTTCTTCTCTCCACCTGTCTTCAGTCTCTTTTATCTTTGGCAAACTGCCAGGAACACAGTCTGAAATGAGATTAATTGAATATAAGCTGTCATTTATGAATTGCGTGAGATTATTCATTATATTTCCGGCCCTTGATATTGCTCTATCAGATTTCATTAATTGATGTTCCCATTCTGTAAACAAGATTTCTTTGTGTTTTTCCTCTATCCTAGGAAGATTTGCTTCTTTTCCCTTTTCTGTATCCTGCCAGTTGAGAAACTCATAAATCTTTTCATCGGCATCATCTATTTCTTGTCTAAGAGTTATGATAGTTTGGATCAAAGATGAAGTAATCTCACAAAAAGGTTCTGCTTGTGACAGTTTTGAGCAAAATTCAATTAACTGCTGAGTCAATAATTTATTAGCCTCAAGGGCTTCCGATTTGAATTCATATAACTTTGGATAATCTTTAAACTTATCCAAAGTTGCTTGAAATTCCTTTTCTTGAATCATTTTTGCCTTTTCCTCATTTTGTAACAAACTCTGTAACTTAGAAATTTCTTCATTTAGCTGCTTTTGTTTGCCTAAAAGCTTTTCATCAACCTTCTTCTTTTCTTCAGCAAGCTGTTTCTCCAATTCTTTAGACCTGAATGTCTGATCCTGTAGTTGTTGTTGCAATTGGCTGATCAGTTGCTGATTCTCCTTAGCTTTTTCTTCCAGTGAAGCTATGTGAAGATCTTTCCGAGTTATTAGTTGAGAAACTTCTACAACTTTATCCACTGTTGCAGCACTATAAGCTCCTGTATACTGGGACAATTTCGTAAGGTCTTCAAATGGATTCATTTCATTGTTCTTATAAACAATATTCATAAACTCATCTGATGGAGTAGAAAATATACCCTTTTCTGTTTTTCTTTTCTTTCTTTGTCTTTTGACAACAGCCTTATGTTTAGGGCTGTAAAATACATCCAAAGGAGGGATCTCCTCACCTTTTAGTCTTAAGCTTTGATTGGTATTAATAATGAAGTAAGTGGATTTCTTCAAGCTTGGTTTTGATAATATACTCTATTTTCATAGGCATTGCCTCTGCTGCCCGCAAACGTTCATAGTCTCGACAGGGTTACCTTTTAACCATTAACTATTCATTGTCCCATTCAACTAAGATTATGACTTTTTAAAAGATAAATTCATAAGATATGTTATCTCATGTTTTTGTCTTTTATTTATTTTTATTTCTTTTTTTTAAGAGCCATTGTTCTGGTTTGGTAGCCAGTTGTTAACAATGCCATTCAATAGTTATAATTAAACTGAACAAGCTGGCTCGTGATGAGACCCCTTGTCTTATATTAATAAGCCATTACCCTGTTTTGATAGGCAGTATTTGGTAATGTCAGTTTTATTATTTCTTATGAATATGGTAAGTCGGCTCATGATGAGACCTCTTATCTCTTAAAAATGTTTTCAATAATTTCTTAGAATTATATTCTAAAAAATCACAACCTAAATGAATGGGGTGAACTAGTCTTATCCTTAAGAATCAATGGATGACAATTTTCTGAGTTTTTGAGTACCAAGACTTGAATAATCTTTACTTTTATAGATAACTTCTCTCTGCTTAATAAAATTGTAATGATTTACATTTTCCTCAAGTTTTTCCAAAAAGATTATGCAAATAATTGGTATAATCTTTCAAAGTTTAACACTTTATTTAAAACTATCAAAAGAATATAATCATTTCTCTAAAAATTCTTATTTACACTAAAATAAATATTCATAATATTTTCCTTAAGAATTTTTCTATCAAGTAAACAGTCAATTAGAGACTTATTAACAACCTTTATTTATAAAAACAATAAAAGACTTTGCAAAAAGGAATATGTACAATTTTAAGAAGGGGTTACCTCCTTATGAGAAGAATTTCTTTAAGATAAGCCCATTTACAGGAAGAGATTCTCTCTTACCTGTTAGATCTTGGAGCATGAATGTATTTGAGCCTATCTTTTCAACGATTTGAAATGGTCCAAGCCACATCTTTTGAAATTTGGTATGTTTACCTTTTTCTTCATGTGCCTTATCCCATTTTAGAACAAGATCACCAATTGACAAAATTTTTGAGCCAGTAGAACTTGCATCAAAAGAAGATTTCACAAGTTGTTGATGTTTTTCATGAAAAATTCTAGCTTTATCTCTCTCTTCTTCTAGTTTAAGGATTTGATCATACCTCAATTGAACGGATGAAGAAGGATTTTCTTCAATAAATTGTACCAGGGCTAATGATGGAAGAGTTAAATTTGATGGTATCACAACTTCTTTTCCATAAACTAAATTAAAAGGTGAAGTTCCGATTGAAGCTTTCTCTGTAATACGATCAGCCCATAGTGCAAAGATTAAAGATTTATGCCAATTCTTTTGATTTTGATCGATAGTCCTTTTAATAATCTTGATGAGATTTTTATTAGTGGATTCAACTAATCCATTACCTTGTGGGTAATAATTTGCTGAATATTTGAGTTTAAAACCTCTTTTAACTGCAAATTCTATTAAACTGTTTCCTGAGAAATAAGATGCATTATCAAAGACAAGAGCTTGAGGTACACCAAACCTGGTTATGATAAATTTATCTATGAAATCAATAATTGCATCAGAATTGGCTACCTTCAAAGGGATTGCCTCTACCCATTTTGTAAAATAATCGGTTGCAGTAAGAATGTACTTGTGTTGCTTGGAAGAATGAGGTACTATCTCACCAATAATGTCAAGTCCCCATTGTTCAAATGGTTGCTCAATATTTACTGGTTGCAAAGGAAAAGCTGGTTTCCTTTGTCTTCCACTTGCAGTTTGGCAGATTCTGCACTTTCTTACATATTCATGCGTATCTTTAAAAAGGGTAGGCCAATAATAGCCAGGACGAATTATTTTGTGGGCTGTGGTATCACCTCCAAAATGACCTCCTGCTGGTCCATCATGCAACTCCTGCAAAACCTTTTCAGCCTCAGTCTTTTCTAGACATCTCAACAAAATTGAATCATAATTTCTTCTAAATAACACATTATCAATGATCTCATATTTAACAGTTTTTAATCTTAAAGCACGTTTTTTCTTATAACTGAGATCAGAAGGAGCATACCCATTTTTTAAGTAATAGATGAGATCAGAATACTGAGACTCAGAATCCGTAACACTTATCTGATTTACTTGAATATCTTGATTTGAATGATCATTCTCTCGTATGTTATGAGATCCTGCTAATAATCTGCAAAAACCTTGTCCTCTAACAATCTTAGCTGGTTTAATATCAACATCATATTCTTGTAGGGCTGTTACCCAGTTAGCTCGTTTTTCTCCTACTTCTCTCTGAATTAATAATTGCCTCACTGCAGAGAATGGGACAATGATTTTTGTATGAGTTTTTAAGAGAAAAGGTCTGAAATGCTTGATTGATTTGAACACAACAAAGGCTTGTTTTTCAACATCGGAATAATTCAGTTCAGCTCCTTGCAGATTTGAACTAAAGAATGAAATTGGTGCTTCAATTTTCTGATCATTAAGTTGTGTTAAAACAACTGCATAAGATGTCTCTGTGGCTAAAGTATACAAAATAAAATCTTTAGAAAAATCCGGAGTACTTAGTGCTGGTGCATTAATGATTGCCTGTTTGATTAACTCAAAGGCTTCTTTTTCTTTATGCCCCCATTTGAATACTGAATTCTTCTTGATCATATTTTGCATAGGTAAAACAATTAAAGAAAAATCAGGAATGAATATTTTTACAAAATTGATCTGTCCAAGAAATGATTGCATGGATTTTTTGTTATGAGGTAAAGAAATATCAGAGATTTCTTTAACTCTGTCTGGATCAATGTATATACCATCTTTTGATACAACAAATCCTAAAAATTTTCCTTCATCCAAAGCAAAGAAAGATTTTTTCGGATTTAATGAAATACCAAACCTTCTACATCTTTCAAATATTTGTTTTAGATCATGTAGATGATTGGTTCTGTTTTTTGAGAATACTGTTATATCATCGAGATAAACAACCACTGCTTTATTGATCAAACCTTTAAATGCTATGTCCATGGCTCTTTGGAAAGTTGCTCCTGCATTTATTAATCCAAAAGGCATTTTTTGATAAGCATAAGTCCCCCATTTCGTTCTGAAAGTTGTTTTCAATCTGTCATCTGGATGAACCAAGACTTGATTATAGCCTGAAAATCCATCAAGAAAGGACATAATTTCAGAACCAACTACTTTTTGAAGTATCTGCTCCATGGTTGGCAATGGGAAATTGTCTTTCAAACATGCCTTGTTTAAATTTCTGAAATCAATACAGATTCTTATATCACCATTTTTCTTCCTTACAGGTACCATATTGGAAACCCAATTGGAATGCCTGACAGGAAAATGATTTTGGCTTTCAAAAGTTTATTAAGTTCTGATTTGATTTGATCTTCAAGATTTGGATGAACTTTCCTTAGCTTCTGTTGAACAGGTTTAATATCGGGAAGCATTGGAATTGTGTGCTGAATAACTGAAGTATCATATGTTTTTAAATAATCATAATTCCAAGCGAAAACATTTTTGTATTTGTTCAATAGTTTAATGAAGGCATCCCTTTCCTCTGATGTTAAATTAAGTCCTAAATTAACATTTTGAGGTTTTGAATCAGAACCAAGATTCACTAATTCAAATTTCAAAGTAGAACTTTGAAGCTTGGTATTAGTGACTTTCTTGAATCTGTCTTTAATATCATACAAGTCCTCCAATCTAACAACAGATTTCAGAATGGGATTTTCATTACTTTTTGAAGAAATTTGTAAATCATGTTCTTCTTCGTCGATAATTTGATCATCATATGATTTCTCAGAAGTCATGAAGTTCAAGATATCTTGATCATGGTAAAAAACTCTCCAATTTGTAACATTGTCTGGGACAGATGGTCTAAAAAGTAATTCTATTGAAAATCTATCTAGGCTAAAATCTTCAGAAGGTATGAGTCTGGAAGCAACATTGGCTAGCAAGTCTGCTGCTGAATTTTGAGACCTAGGGATGGAAGAAATATTGAATGCAGGAAAGTGTGTGGTGAGTTCTTGAACCAGCGATTGATAATGTTTGAGGTGATTTGAAAGACAGTGAATTGTATTTCTCACCTGTTTGACAATAATTTCAGCATCGCCGAATACTTTCAAATATTGCACTTTAAGGCCAATTGCTTTATACAAACCTTGGACTAGAGCTTCATACTCAGCTGTATTGTTCGTGCATTCAAATTCTAACCTACAGGACAACATTGTCTTTTCACCTTGCGGGCTAACCAAGATACACCCTGCTCCTGAACCTTCGTTAGATTTAGAGCCGTCAAAATATAAAGACCAAAATAAAGAAGTATTAACAAGATTATTTACAGTTTCCCCAGTATCACTAAAACAGCTTGACCTATCAGTTTGTGAATAGTTTTCAATCTGTGATGTTAAACTGTTTACTGAGAAAGGGGATGGTTGGGCAGTGAGATTTCCAAAAAATGACTCTGATGAATAATTTCCAAAGATGTTGTTATTAAATGCAATTGGTTGATTTTCTTGTTCAAAATCTGTTACAGTATGGGTCATGTGTTTCTCTCGATTGATTTTTATTTGATTTGGCTTTCCTCCATAAGGTAACCACATGTGAGACCAATCGGTAGAAATATATCCGTGGAGCTTTTCAGACCAATCTCTACTTAAAATCAACCCATAAAATTCAGGTATATCAACTATTAAGATATCAATTCGTTGAACTACCCGTGGATCGGCTGCTAACCTGATAGTTACGGAGTTAATCTCTCCTAAAACCTGGACCTTGCTTCTGTCTAACTGTACAATGTGTATGGAAGACTTTTGGGGTTCTATGTTCAGTTTAGAACAAACTGAAGCTGGCATTATATTGGATGATGCCCCTGAGTCAATCAAACAATTGTGTAGGTTTCTGTTGTAGATCTCAAAAGTCAAAAGGAAGGGTGGAGTGTGAGAATTTGATCTATCCCCAATCAGGACTGAATCAGTGGCTTCTATCATACTAGAAGGTGGTTGACCAGAATCATTTGCAGCTTTAGCACTGGGAAGAGGTGAACAGGGAACAGCATTCAATTCTTTGAGAAGCAATTTCTGCTGATGTTTTAATTTGCTAAGTTCAAACATAGTAATGTTTGCCTTAGTTTTCTTCATATCATCAACAATATTGTAATCCATTGAATCGGACATTACTAATGTTTTGGATGTTGGAAGAGTATTTGAAGTTGAAGGTGGGTTTTGGGGAACTGCTGCGGGTGATTTCTTTGTAGGTACTTTTTCTTTTGTTGTAGAAGCACCTGCACTCCGTTTCTTTGAAGTTGTCTGAACAGGTTCGGAAGTACCTTTACTCCTAGTAGAGACAGGTAAAGCTTCTTCATCATTATCTGTATCGGAGTTGGGCAGTATGAAATCCCACATGCCATGACATTCAACAATTTCCTCTTCATTATCAGTTAGTGAGATTGTTTCTTCTTCTTCCTCTTCTTGATCTGAATCTGCATAAGATACGATATTTGGTGGTTTTGATTCGGTTTTCTTATAATTCTTAAAGGGCCTTTTGGTTGAAGTTTCAGCTACTTGTTTCTTAATTTCAATCATTTCATTTGACATAGTCTTGAGAACCTTTTGGAGGCCTTCCATATCATATGGATCTTTTGAGATTTTCTTCTTTGAGTCTTCTTTGAATGAAACTTTTTTGGTTTTTCTTTCCTCAAGAGCCGCTTTCTTTTCTAGAGCATTAATACGTTTTTCCACAGCAAGTGCTTCTTTCATGTTTTCAGCAAGTGTTGGTTTTGCGGCCCTGTCTACAAGAATAGCTATATTGGCAGGTAGGGCAGTAATATACCACTCACTTCTGATTTGTTCACTTGGTTTGGAAGTCGTTGGGATTTTATTCAAAAGTTTATTGAAACGAGCATTAAATTCTTTAATGGGTTCCCTATGCTCTATCCTAAGATTGGAGAGATCATTTATTAGTGTTGCTAAATATCTATCGTCTCCATACTTAGTAAGAAATTGTTCTTGGCAAATGTCCCAACTGGTAATAGAATCAGAAGGCAGGGAAAAATACCAGGATCCTGCTGATCCTTGCAATGTATAAGGAAAAAGCCTAACAACGACATCTTGCTCAGTTACTCCCTTTAAATTAACTGCTAACATGAAGTTATTGATATGTTCCTCAGCTTGGGTTCCATTTTCCGGATTAAACTTGGGTAGCCATTTTTCAGGAGCATCAGGTAATGCATGTAATGGTGCGGGCATATTGACTGCACCAGGTCTGGTCCATGGATCTGCCATTGTAATACCAGTGGTGGATGATACTGCTGTTGAGATTCCAGATGTCTGGGAAGGAATTAATATTGAGGAGTGAATAGTTTGAGATGTTGAAGTTCCCAATTCCTGATTAACAACGATATGTAATGAGGGAGTGGATGGTTGACTTCGCACTGGGGAAGATGAGATGGAAGATGTGGATGAAAGTGCTTCACTGTCAGAATCTTCAGTATTTTTCTTTGCCTTTTTCCTTTTAGGTAAAGTAAATTCAGTAGGTTCAATACCGAGCTTTTCACTCTGAAGTCTAGTAAGAGGGTGAGGTAGATTGAATTGCGAAGTCTCACTGCTTTGAGATAGCTCAGATTTCTGTGGTGAAATCGAGAAGCTCTGAAGTTTCTGGATGAGAGACTGAACTTCAGGAGATTCAAGACTTAATTGTTCTAAAGTATGGTGAGTTTGAGCAGTGATAGTGGATACCTCTTCTTCTTGCTTGGATGCTGAGGAATCAGCAGGCAATTTGGAAGTACGAGGTGATGCGGAGGGAGAATTACTCTTAGAATGGTTTGTAGATTTGGGTTTGCTTTCCATTCACAGTAGGATGCCCTCCTTCTAGCGCCAAAAATGTTGAAGCCTAGAAAATCTCTGCTTCAAACATTGGGGGAAAACCACCCGGTCGGGACCTTAAGACAGCTCCTTTTCCGTTTGGGATGGTGGCTCCGACTGGATTTAAAGGACCAGTTTCCTTATAACTAAGTGGATTGAATCGAATGGGTGAAAATGGGACTAAATTGACAGAATAATAAAACTATCTAATCTAAACTAAATGCTGATAAAGAAATTCTAATTTTAACCCGGGTAATAATATGTGAATACAACTTAGGATTGTTTCAATTTAATAATAACCATGAAAATGTATTATTAACTAAATTGAAATGTGCAGAAACGAATAAAGATAACTCTGTTTAATAAATTAAACAGAGTTATATTAGCATATTGCATTCATCATCATATACCATTCATATATGTCTATAAATGATAATATTCCAATTATACTCAGAAATGATAATATAAAGAGGAAATATTATGAAAATCAAATATATAAATGATAGCAAATTCTTCAAATGAATACCATATAACAGAGACAATTAACAATGAACGGATAAAAATACCTCATTCATATTGCAGACTGTCAAACGAAGTATGATACTCTGATCTAGTAACTCCGATGTAAAATTAACTCCAAAGGCACAAAATTGCAACACTTCAAAGATAATTTGAGCACAAAAATCACTAGATGTGATCTTTCATAGAAATATAATAAGGAATGAAGTACAGAAATGTTAGCTCCAAATCCTCAAAATATTACAACTTCCGATCCTTCTCTAAATGCATGAGAAGGATTTAAATAATAAATTACATAACAAAAATCCTAATACTACTGCTACAATCTATCGAATTTAAAACTGAAATGCTATTTTGAATAAAACTGATTCATTGTTTTTCTCCTTCGCTTGATGAAGCCAAGTTGCAAATGTTCAACATATCTCGGAGTCTTGGTGGATGACTCATCTCAGTATGCAACTGTCCAGCATAGGTGGCATCAGAAAATTCTGGAATTAGACAATCGACAGCGTTTGATAGAAGTTTGATAGCCGTCTGTTGATTGTTTGGCTTGATCACATGAGTCCACATACTATCCCAGGATATAGTTTGAAGTTTGCCGATTTGTTGACTTTTCCTTTCCATTTCTTCTCTCCACCTGTCTTCAGTTTCTTTTATCTTTGGCAAACTGCTAGGAACACAGTCTGAAATGAGATTAATTGAATATAAGCTGTCATTTATGAATTGCGTGAGATTATTCATTATATTTCCGGCCCTTGATATTGCTCTATCAGATTTCATTAATTGATGTTCCCATTCTGTAAACAAGATTTCTTTGTGTTTTTCCTCTATCCTAGGAAGATTTGCTTCTTTTCCCTTTTCTGTATCCTGCCAGTTGAGAAACTCTGAAATCTTTTCATCAGCATCATCTATTTCTTGTCTAAGAGTTATGATAGTTTGGATCAAAGATGAAGTAATCTCACAAAAAGGTTCTGCTTGTGACAGTTTTGAGCAAAATTCAATTAACTGCTGAGTCAATAATTTATTAGCCTCAAGGGCTTCCGATTTGAATTCATTTAACTTTGGATAATCTTTAAACTTATCCAAAGTTGCTTGAAATTCCTTTTCTTGAATCATTCTTGCCTTTTCCTCATTTTGTAACAGACTCTGTAACTTAGAAATTTCTTCATTTAGCTGCTTTTGTTTGCCTAAAAGCTTTTCATCAACCTTCTTCTTTTCTTCCGCAAGCTGTTTCTCCAATTCTTTAGACCTGAATGTCTGATCCTGTAGTTGCTGTTGCAATTGGCTAATCAGTTGCTGATTCTCCTTAGCTTGTTCTTCCAGTGAAGCTATGTGAAGATCTTTCTGAGTTATTAGTTGAGAAACTTCTACAACTTTATCCACTGTTGCAGCACTATAAGCTCCTGTATACTAGGACAATTTTGTAAGGTCTTCAAATGGATTCATTTCATTGTTCTTATAAACAATATTCATCAACTCCTCTGATGGAGTAGAAAATATACCCTGTTCTGTTTTTCTTTTCTTTCTTTGTCTTTTGACAACAGCCTTATGTTTAGGGCTGTAAAACACATCCAAAGGAGGGATCTCCTCACCTTTTAATACAATATGCCATGTAGGATGTTCAGGAATGATTTCAACATCCTGCTCTATTTGTTCTGAACCTTTATCCTGCAATCCAAGCTGTTGAGCAAACTGATCATATTGATTTAATAGCTGAGAAGAAATATCAAGATTAGTGGAAACCGTAATCTCCTTAGTTATTTCTTTTCCTTTTTCTTTATCTATGCTCTGCTTGGTGCTTTTGTCATCTGATCCATCCTTTTGATTATGCACCTCATCATTGATATTTGTGCATTTGTCTGTCATTTGAGCAGTATTTCCCTTTGGGGCATCAGGTTTGTCAATAGTGACCACTTTTTGAGAATGTACAATCGGCTGGTTGACAGCCGATTGTGTAATGATTTTGCTGGTAGATGTTTCTACTAGCATTTGGCCAGATGTACCTTCTGTCTCTGATTTTTGGATTTGAGTTCTCAGCTGGTCTAGAGGTACTCTCAACAATCTCTGGCTTCTAAATAAGAGAAATTTATTTATGTCCTCCTGTTGAAATGTAGACTTGATCAAGTCAAAAATCTGAGGAAAATTATCTAATGAAATAAACAAATCATCGAACATATCTGGTTCATGCTCAAAACGAGCAATTGAAACTGAAGCAGTGACATCAAATGCTATCTTTTTGGGATCATACTGTCTTCCAGGAATGGTTGCAAATTTACAACCTCTTATCTTGAAGACTTCCTTTTCTGCATGCTTGAAATCATTTAGAGTGAAATGACCACAATTGAGTGGGAATTGAGGCCACATTTTCTTCTTACTGTTGTTCAAAGACTTGGATATACCTTCAATTGTCAATTGATAAGAAACTTCTTGAGCGAGAAGTTTGTCTGGAACAAAAAGCGGAAGAACATGCGGCTCCACTATACTACCAAAAACCCCGATGTAAGTAAATTTTTCCTCCCCAAACCAATCTCCGATTGCAGACAGGTCGGCTTTAGCTTTATCAGAAATCCTAGGAGGAAAGCGATTAAAAATGGTTTGGAAAACGGGAATGAGGAAACCATGACAGATTCTATATACATTAGCTTGGAAATGAATCTTCCAAAGCAATTTATGATAAATATGGATTGGAAGGGGGTTATTGGGAGTCCATTTCCATCCAAATAAGGAAAATTCGGAATTGAAACAAATAGCATCAAGAATATAGGCACAAAAGAAAAAGGGGGTAGAATTTCCAGCATCTTTTTCTTGTCTGTACTCAAGGATCCTATTGGCCATTCTATCAGAAAGAATAACAGCCCAATCCATAATGTCGGAATTCACAGCTGCTAGGATTAATGGGACCATTTGTATAGAAAACCTATCTGAATTATCATTGCCAAATAACCTACACATCATGGCAGCTGCATAGGAATATGGAGGCAGAAGAGAATCTACAGAATACATACCGGATGCTTCATTTCGGTGCTTCTCTGGGTTTTTCCTCCAATTTCTGATAGGGTCGGATTGGACTTTGTTATCATCAGCAAATTCTTTGATAAATTCCTTGTTATACACCTTCCGTGGGTCTGGAAGGTGGTACATTGCTTTCAAGTCTTCTGCTTTAAACGAGCCGAAAGGCACTCCAGATGCTGAAACAAACATTCTATCTTGTATCTTTACACTGTCAATAACCCATCGAACTACATCATAGTAAGGCATGATGCTCGCTCTAGCTGCAATTCGATGTAGAAATGAATTTGCAAGTGTTCTTTCATTGATATCAGAGTCAGAATCCGAGCTATCCTCGTCTGGAACTGATGCCTTCTCCACTGTGACCTTGGGGTCTAATTTTTCCAACAGGTTGTAGACTGTGTCCCATGTCATTTTCCCAAGACCTTGGCATGATGTATCTGTGACTAGCCTTAGCTTTATGGGCTTCTCTTTTGAGACTGTAGGAGTCTCGGCAAACTTCACTGGTAGAGCAGTTTTGTTTCTTCTTCCTCTCTTTGACATTTCTGCGTCTGCTACAGCTTCCTTTTGTCTGTGAATGAAAAAAGTTGTTGTTCTTTGGCTCTGCAAGACAATAAACTCTCAGTCGTGATTAACAAGCCACTCAAACGGAATGATTTATGAATTTATGGTTTTCATTCATTTGTTTCGTATATTGCGTAAATGCTCCTTTTGGGTCACACTTAAGTATTTAAAACCAAATCACAAACCATATTCATTTGATTCGTTATTGAATGCCTTCGTACCAATAAAGATTTGGCGCTTGTGATATATTAATATATTCAACAACAATCTTCGTATGCAAAATAGATGAATCGCATCGGAAGTTTTCAAATGGCAAATGAGTATCACAATACTTTTATCCCGATTGATCGATTGCGATTGCAGATCTTTCCGATCTATAATGGTGGGGTCTACCATATTTTTTAAACAAATGTTCGATTTTCCTTTAAAGGCGTTTTATTATCAAATGCGCATCGGATCGGGAAATTTCGAATAAGCGTAAAGAGTTTCTTAAAGATTGTCCCGATTAATCGATTGCGATTGACCGCATCGCATCGGAAGTTATATTTAACTGTTTTAAACTCTTAGCGATTTAAAATTTTCCGATTGGACTAATCGCATCGGAAGATTTGAAATGGGCATATGAAATTTCTTTTGAGGGTTATCTTCGATTCTCCGATCGCGATTGAAATTTTAACTTTGATTTGTTTTTTATGATAAGGCCTTGTATATTAGATCGGACCATAAGTTTTTTGAATGTTGAATATGAAATTTTTCAAAACAATGAATTTTATTTCTAAGTGTTTTATTTCTAAAAAGAAAGGGACCCTATTTCTAAATTTTATTTCTAAAATTTAGAAAAAGGGAGGGTTGTTGTATAGTACAACAAGACCCAATCAGAATATATGATGGGTGCTATTATTTGAGCATCCTCTATCCTTTTAACTTCTTTTTCTATTAATGGCATAAGAACAGGGTTAATTCTCCTTAGATTTTGTAAAGGGATTCTAATTTTATTTAATTGCTATCTTATGTTGGATAATTATGGTATCATAAGGATTGAGGTCTTCATAATTTCAGGCAGAGATGTCTTGGAACTCTTTAAACAAGCTAATGTACTTCAACTTTTTAGCCTGAGGTAATGCCTTGGATATCTTGATAAGCTTGGGATTTTCATTTTTTCCTATGTTACATTCCTCTATATCTGACCTTAGAGACTCCATTTTAGGTTTTCTAGCTACCTCATTGGAGTCAAAGAGATCTTCTATTGGGGCTAATCCCTTAGGAAAAATGTTGTCTTTGAGGTTTAAAATTTTTTATTCATCATTAATTAATTCCTCAATTTCTACTATTTCTAATTGTTCTATTTCTAATTTAGTGAATTTATTTGATTATATATTATTTACATCGTTTACATCTATTTCATTATTTATGGTATAATCTAATGTAAAATTCATGTCTATATTACAGTTCTAAAATTCTCCTTCAAAATTCTTAAAATCATAAATTTGTGAGTCTTGTGAAAATATTTGCCAATATTTTAAATTATCAGGTATGGATGGCCTATGTATTACCTCAGCCATGTACTGATGATTTGGTTCAAAGGGTAACCGGCATGTACTAGCAAAAGTGGCCGAGTTATGTTCTTGCATATTCTGCTTTCTTGGAATGACAGAAAAGTCAGTCTCAAGGAAACATCTTATCAAGTCCAGGATGGTTTCTCTGTAATGGCTAACTCTAGGGTTATTAACAATGTACTCTCCCTTGACTTGTTTTATAATGAGTTCTAAGTCTCTTATTATGGAAAATCCTTTAGCTCCAAGTTTTCTTACAATTTGCAGACCTAGCACTAATGCTTCATATCCTGCCATGTTATTAGTGCATTTGAAATTTAATCTGAAAGCATGTCCTTCTGAATGATCATTTTATAAATTGTAGATCCATACTCCATCTCATGCTCCTAATATATTCACAGAGCCATAAAAATATAAATTCCACAAAGATTGATGTGTTATATGTTCATCTATTACAGGTTCAGAATTAGTACTTGAATTTTTAGTATTGACTTTTTGGTGTTCTTCTTCTACAACTATGATTTTATCTTTGTCATTGTCTAAATTACATAAGATAAAGGAGTCCAGATCAGAATGCATGGAATAGATACGGTAATTATGTGGTCTATGTGAACTAATTACCATGTATTTCATCAAGTTTTCTCTATATAGCTTATTTTTTTTTACCAAACACAAAAATGGTAGCACATGACATGTCTAATTGTAGTGATCCCTGTAATTTTTCTCCCCATGAGCGAAATGATAACATACCATATTTAGGAGGGATAGTAGCAACTACTATGTCCATAAAAACACTCTTTGTTGGGGATTGGACTAGAGTTACACACATATCTTTGATTAGGTCAAGGAATTTGAATTGACTAGAATCAAAGGAGAACAGGTCCTTGTAGGGTTTGGTGATGTCTAAGTTTAATTTTTCCATGACTCCTTTAGGAATTAAGTTATGAAATGCTCCTGAATCCAACATAGCATTATGTAAGATTTTATCATGAATTTTTAAGCTAATATATAATGGAGGGAAACCCCCTTGTTTATTTTTTCCATCTACTTCAAGACCAAATAATAACTCAGGTTGATCATCATTGAGGTTGACAGCATCTTCACCTTCAACTATGTGTTTGAGTAATTTGTGCCTTGTATGAGCCATTTTTCACCAGCTCTATTAAAGGAACTGGAATTATTAATTTTTCTATCTCAATTTTGATATTGAATGGCATTTGAGTTTTGTCTAATTTAATCATTTCATTTTTACCAATTGTGGTTTGTGTGGTTTTGTTTTCTTTATTAACACTTGGTAATTCAGTTTGTGTGTCAACTATTTTTTTTCAACTTCCTTGTCTGGAATGGTTTTAGTAGCAGTTTATGTGATGTCTACAATCTTTGGGGTGGAAGCTTTCTGAGTTTCTCTAGGGATAATTTGTATAATTTTCGTCATAGGAGCATCTATTGTTTTCTTATTTTGGGTGTGGATTGAATTCTTAATAGGAACCTCTATGTTCTTTTTGCTTCTAAGGCTATACTGTTTATGAAATTCTTAGATAGTAGATTCATAGCCTTGTCTGTAGTCAAAGGAATCTCCAAAATCTAATTTTAATTGTTGTAACAAGTACAACTCTTGTTCTTCCTCAGTAAGAATAATGGCATCTTCATTATTCATTCCCATCAAGTTTATGTAGGTGTGATGGTCTTCATGATTTTGTGAACTTTCAACATAATTTTCTTGGAAAGGTGGTCTAATCTATTGATTGGGTACTACTTCTCTTGATTTACCAGTATTAGGATTTTTCCTAAAGTTGAGGTTTCTAATTTGGGGACCTTGTTGATTTTCCCACTGCGATTTTCTTTCCATGTTCTCTAGTCTATCCATTAGTCCTTCTACACTTTTATCTAAACTATCTATCTTAACATCTGAAGTGGAAATTTCTTCCTTAATGGTCACTCTCCGTTCATTCCTTATCCTAACTCTTTTATCTAGTAAGTTAGCTTCTACACTAACTGCATTACTCTGCATCTGTTCTAAAGTTTCAGGGTTTATTTCTCTTAACTGAAAGGACATATCAGTGTCAAAACCATCTGGAAATTTAATTAGGGCTAAGTCTGGTGGAGCTTTGATATTCACTGGAATTTCATTGTAAATGTTATTAAACCTAATACAATAATCTTGAATAGATTTGTTAGGAACTCTTCTAATATTCTCATATTTAGATAATATCTGGAGAGTGTTTTTATTTCTTTCCCATCTACTTATAAAATTCAGTGGAAAGAAGCTAAATCAGCAATATGGCCAGCAGGTAAATATTTAAACCATTTTTTAATGTCTCCTGCTAGTGTTTCTACAAATAATCTCATTTGTACATCTTCATCATCAATTTAATGTAACTCAAGAAAGTATGCCATTCTATCTAAATGTTTTTGAGAAGTACACTTGTCAATACCATAGAACTAAAAAAATGTACTCTAGTAATCTTCTATCATGGCATGTAAATGGGCTCGTAAGACCAAATGGGAAAATCTGGCTACCATGGATAAGATTTTAGCTTGACGGGGAGGTACAACAGTGGTGCTTGGAGATGGACTCGAAACTTTAGGTTGGATACGAATTTGACGTCTGAATGGCTTTGGGGAATGAATTGTGTTGGATATTATAGATGAGGTGGTACTGAATGGAGCTGTATTTATAGTTTATCAAGATGTTGTAGTGAGCTTAGGGGTAGCAGAAGTTAGGGCAACTAGTTCAACTGATTGCTGAAAATAGGTTTCGTCTATGTATTTTATCAAAGTTGAGGTTAAAGCATCATGTTTGTCAATAGTATCTAGAACCTGTTGATATAAATCAAGTTGTATAGTATCCTTCTTTGATTCAATAAATTGAATAAAACTGGGGTCTATTACAGTATCATGGACTAAGTTTTCAGATTTCATACGAAATAAAGAATGCTCAAATGATAAATCAAATTGAATATCTTCTATGCTTGATAATTTCTTTGAAAGTGAATTTAATTTGATTAACTCACTACTACTTCCTTGACTCTCTACTTTTTTAGGTTTTCTTAAAATTATGTCAGGATCATCAAAAATAGTAGCAGGTTATGGATCAGGATGAGCCCTTGTATAATATGTTCTTTTAGAAGCCATAATTTTAACTTACTATGATAATTTTGAAAAACCTTTCAAAACCTTAATTCAAAAAAATGAGGAAAATTGTTCCTTTTAAGATTTGTTTAAATTAGGGATCGATTTTCCTCAGTGGAGTCGCCAATATGTTATCACTCTGAAATTTCCAAAGGTTGTTTTACCATTCAAAAATAAATATTAAAGGTAACCACCCACCTACTTTGGAGATTAGGATCTAGCCTTCCTAAACTCATAGAGGGATCTCTCTATATGATTTAACTTTGTTTTAATCAATGGATATTAGGCTAGTTATGTATGCTTGTTTTGGTTTTGTTTTTTTTCAAATCATACGGATTCCATATGATTTGAAAAAAAAACAAAACCAAATTATAAATAAAGTGTTACAGGGAAATATACATGGGCAATATCAAATCTCAAGGCTGAATGGTGAAGCGATCTTTCAATCGCGATCAAGGAGAAATTAAGAATTCCTTAAACCAGATAAATAAGAAGGGTGTAGAGGTCAATCGACATTAGAGGGAAATTAAGAATTCTCTAAATTGGATATCAAAAGAAAACATAGAAATGTATAACAGTTAAAAGTAGAGTGTAATTTTTAAGAAAATTCTAAAGTAATATTCTTGTTATAACATTCAGATTTAGAACACATATAAGTTCATGGAATACTTAGAAATAAAACATGAGAAATTGAAATTTATACCTCACTGAGATAGCTTAACACATGAATCCTATAACGAAGTCTCTTTATAACATGTTCACTCTGTCGACTGAAAATTGGTACAATAACCCTTTGGCAAGAGATCAGTCAGCTACTGAAATATTCAGAAATCAACACTTGACCGACCATTGATACTTCAAATGATGAAGTATGTATACAACATATTATAAAATATCATGTCAACTAACTAGTATTTATTATAGGAAAATAAAATATCTTTGTGAAAAAAGATAGTGACAACTTTCAACTAACTGATATCTGGCCCTGATTCTTTGGTTGTTGTTATCTATTTGTTCTTTCATCTCTCTTTTATTTCATCTATATTTTCTTTCACCCTTTATAGTAAATCACACCACTTCTCCCACATTTCTTCATCTCAGATTTTGGTTTTCATAATCCTGTGGTAAATTTCATCTGCCTCCGAATATTTGGCAAACGTAGTCTTATTTACAAAAATATGATTTACCTCATGCTGGAGGTAAAATAAGTTTTCTAGAGTTTGTAAGAGTATGTTGCCTATGGGAATGCCCTTCATTGAGGAAATGTGGGATGTTTATTTGGCCACTTCCCTTCAATTCTTGACATAATCTTCATGTCTCATCATTTTGTCATTTATCACTAGAGGACTAGGCAGGCCCTTCTCTCAATACATAAAACTTGCTAAAAAAGATGTTCACTATGAGTTCCATGGTTTTGCATTTCTCTTCTAGCTATATGAGTAGATTTATTTTGGAAATAAATTTCTTTACTTCTAGGATAGTCTTTTTCTGTCATCTATCCTGAGCTCTTCCAATTCATACTCATTTTTAGAATTCAGGAATTTGATTATTTTAGAGGCTTGCTCTAGTTTCTTTCCAAGGTTGGCTTTGAATTTCCTGATTGCCTCACCAACTTCCTTCACTAAGTCACTCTACTTAAATATAATTTTTATAGAAGCCAAATATCATTAACTGAGTTAATGATATTGGCCCACAATTTCTGTTTTTCTTGGGCTAGAGGCTCTGTTAATGACAACTCCTTTTCTAGATTATGGATTCTTTCAGTCAGTCTATTTTCTTTCTGTACTTCAACTTGATACCTTACTCCTTCCAATTTATTTTCATCCTCCAAGTTCTTTACTTGTTCTTTGATTTTATTAATCTATGTAGTCTAAAGAGACATATATTCCATTGCTTTGATTAATTTGTTGGCCTCATTAGTGGGATGGGTTGTTGGTATCGTTGATGCTGATGTAGATATTGGTGTTGATGTAGATACTATGGGAATAGTAGTAATGGGAACTACTTCCATGCTAGATTTTTTTTCATGTACAAGCTTATCCATCTATGTCTCCATTTCCTTTAGTTGAGATGTCAACTAGATGATCAAATTCTTCATCTCATCCTTTTGATTGTCTGTCTCCAAAATCTCCTTGGTTCGTGGATGATCATTAGTTGGTAGTTTTAACTGTTTCTTCAGTGCAACCATGTCTTAATTTTTCTTCTTTATAATTTCTTCTTCTACCTTGATGTCATTTGGATTATAACCAATTTCAATTACCAACTCTTCCAGTTACTTAATGTTGTTGTCTTTTTCTTGTGATGATGCTTTCTCTTGCTTTAACTGTGACTTTATATTTTCTAGGGAGTTATGCAACTTCTGAACACTTAGAGCTTTATGTGTCACGGTTGAATATATCATCTCTATTTCCTGCTTGTGGAATTCAATTTGGTCAATTAAATGCACATCCATGGTAGGAATTTTAAGCCCTCTTTTATTATAATCTCTAGAAGTTTTTGGGTCATGTATCTTCAGTTGTAGGAATTTCATCTACATTATCTTTGTCTTGAGGCTAAAACCTAAAATAAACCTACTCTAACCACCGAGAGTTTTCTTCCAGTAGTGTACATATGTAATAGTCTTTAGTGCTTCATTTCTAAGTTTAATCTCTTTATATTTCTCAATGATATCCTTTTCCTTCTCAACTAGCTTACTGGATGCTGAAATCTCTTCACTATTTTGCTTTTGAAGGATTTTTTCCCTGGAAAATGACGGTAGAGGTGTTTCTTGTGTATGTGGTGTAGGTGTATCATCGTTGATAGCAATTTTTGTCTCTGTTCCAATTATATCTTCCTGCTCTCTTACTAGATTTAGATTTTCTTTCTTTCTATACATAAGCTTGAATTTGTTATCAGATGTAGCTTCTTCTGAGTATGAGCCTTCTTCTCTAGATATTTTTGAATTTCTATCTTGTGGGTCTGGAGTAAGGAAGATGTAACTAGTATCAAGATGCTCCTCCATCTACTTTAGAGTGTTTTCCAACCACTCTAACTGATTGGAATATTTCTTCATCTCAATCTTACATTAATGGATGAAAGGGGTGAGTTTAAACTTAATTATTAATTTGATTATGATACCCAGGGGATCATATGACCATTTGAAACTGTTGTTGAACTTTAACTCCCATAGGCATTTGTCTAATTGCTTCCCTGCATTCCTATTGTTGCATACAAAGGGCCCTAGTTGGCCTTTTATCTTGAACTGGGTTTTCTTTTCAGCTGAAAGGAAGTTTATCTCATCAGAATTTAAGATCTGTCTAATGTACTCGAAGGAAAATATCCTCATTGGGAGGTATTTTGGAATATTGTAAGGGACTAGTTGGCTTCTAGATACTTTGATCTTTGTGTGATCCTGCTATAAATACCAGTCTCCTATCTTGCTCTGGTTAGATAAATGTGGAAATTTTATGATTTCATCACTATTTCTGGGTTGAATGTTGTTTCTGAGAATATTAACCACTAGGTATACAAAAGAATCAATAAATTCCTTAAAAATAAATTCATTGGAATCCTTTCTGATCAAAGATGTCTAAAATATTACAAATTGGGGATTACCCTCTGTGTCCAGCATTCGTAGGTTGACTGTAAACCTTTTTGACTAAAAATATATGAACAAATGAAATAATACTGAGGATTATTTGAACACTTCTTCTGGCATTTTGATCAGTTGATCATGCATGGTATCTACATGAAATTGAGCAAAGTTGGAAAGTATAGCTAGAGGCTGGCCTGGGAAACAGGTACTGAGGAAACCAAGGATGGTTTCATCTACACACTCATCAGTAAATTATCCTAGGGTATAGGACAACATGGTCACAATTTTTCTGGTTCTTTCTGAAAACATGGTAGAAGAGTACATGGTGGGTTGTTTTTAGGAGTTTGTGCTAATTAAGGGAGGAAAATATCAAAGATTTGAAACCTTTTAGGAAATTATAGCTTTAGGTAAAGCTCAGTGACGGTCTCAATGGAGAAAGGCGCTTCCTCTAGATGTGATGGAATTTACATCATTTGGTTAATGGACTCGGCAGTGATAGTGATTAGGATTTCTTGGTCACGGGTGACTATGGCTATTTCATTTGGCAAATAACTGAGTTGGAAAAGTCTGATGATTTCAGGGAACTGGTAGGTCTATGGAACTATGTATTTTGGCAAGTTAGAGTTCCAAAGATATATATCATCTGCCTTATCAGCAAAATTGTCATGGCTCCAGCAATGGAGCTCGAAGAGATTGATGTCAGTGATAGTGTAGACTATCTTAAAATCCTTGTTGTCTAGTGGAGTATGATCCAAATCTAGCAAAGGTGGTTGGAGAGGGTTTACAATTTGTATGCTTCGGGAAGCCATCAATTTGATTTGATTTATTAATTAATTAGCTTAATATATGGTGGTGGGTATTAGAATTACCTATAATATTGATAATTTGGTTGTGGAAGGGGTCCAGGTAGAAGCAGCCTTCAATTATGGTTGGCGATGGTTATTTTAGTGTTTTCTGCAAGTTTTCTAAATAGGGAAATGAATAAGACAATGGGATAACGGGTTTTATAATTTTCAAACTTGGCAGTTTATCACATGGTGCAATGTGGTTTATCATATGGCACAAGGTTTTTTATCGCATGGCACAAGGTGTTTTATCGCATGGCGCAGGGTTGTTTGGGTAGGAGGGGTTGTGATAAAACCTGGAGGCACTATGTGGCAAGGGAGTGGGTGGAGAAAACCATCCATTTCGCATCCCCCCCCACCCCACCTTGTCTTTTAAACTTTGGAATGTCAGGGAGCATGAAATGGATTGTAGGTCATCTGATCTGCTCAATGGTTATCGAGCAACTGACGGAGTTAAGAGATTTCAAATGAGGTGGGGTCCATTTTTATTTGGGCACTTTATACTTATTAAAAAGTGGGTTTTCGTGTTTTTATGAAAACATAAAACTTTATCAAGGGGAAGGGGGTTTTCAAATGGGAAAAGGTTTAAAATAGGGGGGAATAAAAAGGGAAAAGGGGATTTTAGCAAGGAGAAAGGGAAATTGGTTTCCGAGAGAGGAAAGTGTTAGGATAAAGGGGAATGAAGAGGGAGAAGGGGAAATAGGGTTAATTAATGAATTTCTCTTTGTTGATTCAAGTAAAACATTTCATAAGTATTCATTATACCTACCCTTTTATTCATGATAAAATTTTTCCTTTCCTTTATTGGGTGCATTTGAGCTTGCTGACCTTTTTATTTTCTTTTGATAAGCAAACTAACTTATTTATAACCTTATATCTTCCAATGGCTCAGATTAAACTTATAAGCTCATTTTTATTCTCTACCTAACTATTGATCTTCCAGGATTAAATGGTTTGGTCAGATATTTATTCACTAACTATCATAACATAAAATTCAAAGGCATCAATGATCAAGATTAGATAGTATGATCATCATGAATTGTGGCATTTTGTACAAGCTGCACACAATTTATTTGCAGAAGTAAACTAAATCTAGGAGTAGTGGAAGTTAAATGTGCAACACTTTCAAAATTTATTTTTTGTTCTTTTCATTGGGTTCATATCTTATATCTTTTTATTCTTTTCTTTCTTTTGGTCCTTTTATTATTCTTTTAGGACACACCCTCTTTTCATTTTTTAATAGAGGAAAACATTTGCAGAAATGCAAAGGTATGTACAATATTACAATACTTGACATAGCCAATTCAAAATTATGATCCCTATTATTATAGGACCCTAACACTGCACTCAACACCTGGTCCTCCATCCCAAAACCAAGTTTAGTGGCTATCCTCTCATCTTAGGAAGACCTTTTTGGCCCACTATTGATGCCTACATTAGTTGTCAGGTTGGGAACATTACTATTAAGAATGTAAATTTATCAAAAAAACTTGTGTTGTATCCTCCTACTCAACCCTCTATTGAACATGATTTACATTTATGGTTAGAGGATGAGTAACAGGAAGAATTGTATCATAATAACACCTACCTAGTTGTCACACTAGATATTTTCATAGGGGGAGGGAAACTTGATGAAGATGACATTATTGACCATATATTATAGACTCAACGTCCCAATGTCATGCCACTTGATGAAGTGACGAAAGAATATGAGAAGTCCTTGGTACAAATTTTTCTCTATTGAATCTTGCCTATAACATGACAATATTGTTATGATCAAACCATCCATAAGAGTAAATATCAACCCCTCTCTTTTTGTTGAGTAGGAAGAAAATTTATGTCACCTTCTGAGGCAACACGTGGGTGTTTTTTCTTGGGATTATAAGGAAATGAATGGTGTGTATCCCTCAGTATTTAATCATCATATTTACATCAAATAATGGTGTAATCCAATGCACCAACCCCAGAGAATTATGAACCCATCTCTTAAGGACATTGTGAAAGAAAAAAAATACAAGTTACTAGATGTAGGGTTCATATACCTTATTTCAGATAGTGAGTGGGTTTCACCTCTTATTTTTGTCCCCAAGAAGAATGGGAAGTGGACGATTTGTGTTTATTACCAAGAACTCATGAACAAGGCTACAAAGAAGGACCATTTTCCTTTTCTATTCATTGACCAAGTCCTAGATGGCCTTACAAGGAATTAATTTTTCTCCCTCCTGGATGGATTTAGTGGATACAACCAAATTAATATTAGCCCTAAATACCAATATAAAACAAAAATTACATGTCCTTGGGGTACCTTTTCCTATAGAACCCTTTCATTCACTTTGTGCAATTCCACTACTACTTTATAGAGGGAAGTTAAAAGTATATTTGTTGAAATTTTTAACTACTCTATTTATATATACATGGATGATTTCACTACATATGGATGTGATTTCCATGAATCTCTTCATAATGTGTGAAAATATTAGAGGAATTAATTTAAATGAATCTTTCATTAAGTCCCGAGAAATGTGATTTTTTTATTATTGTAGAGACTAGCCTTGGCCATTCTATATGTAGGGGAGGAATACAAGTTGACCCAAAAAAAATTACCATCATCATAGGGTTCCAATCCCTAAAAAAAAAATATATGTTAGGATTTTCCTTGGATTATCTGGGTATTTTAGAAGTTTCATTAGATATTTTATTAAACTATCATCGCCTCTCTTTATATTTCGGGCTAAAGATTGAATTTTTGGTTGGAAAAACAACTGTAAATAAGCCTTCAAAGTACTAAAAGAAAATCTAACCACTCCACCTGTCCTTAGCAACCCCAACTAGGAATTACCTTTCCATATAGATCCAAATTCCTCAAGCAATGTTGTAGGGGATGACTTAAGCCAAGTCAAAGGAAAATTTCCTTATGCTATCTATTTTATCAGTAAAAACCTTTCTAAAGCTAAGTTAAATTATATTGTCATTAAAAAGGAACTCTTGGTTGTGGCACATTCTTTGACCAAGTTTAGGCATTATATCACTAGTTATCAAACTTTGGTTCACATTGATCATGAGTTCATTAAGTATTTAATGAATAAGTCCGATCTCAATGCTAGGATAATTCAATGGATGTTATTATTACAACAACTTGATTTAACTCTTGTTGATAAACTAGGGAGAGAGAATGTGGTTGTATATTATTTTCAAGAATAACCATGCCTGCAGAAAAGGAAGAAATGATAGAGGTTACCTCCCAAATTATCCTCCAAGGAAAAAAGAAATATTTTTAGGAAGAGTGCCCCATTCACCTGGAATCGAGGAAATATTTGAAAATTGTGGCTAGATTTTAACACCCTCCTCCCACGTCTACCCAAGTAACCAACCAATTGGGGTAAACATGTGATCAAAAACTACTATGATTTGATTCGACCTCCAAAGTCACCTTAAGGAAGCTGCACTGACACCACACAACTACATAGACCTTAAACACCGGAAACATGACACTGCGGAGCTATTCAAGCCTTCCAGGAGGCTAGACCATGAGACAAACTAACCTTCTATTTAATAAATGCCCTATTTTCTCCCTTGACATGCACAAGAGTGCAAGTGGAAACCTCTAGTTTCTTGCACTACATGGGTATGTGTGCAACTGAGGGTGTTTCTAGGTAGTTATGAGCCTATGACCCCCATTTTTCTGCCACTTTTCCAGGCCCATGGTTTAGGTCATTGTCCAGAACTCCATGACACTTCCAGGAATGAAATATAACAACAAAATAATGATACAAATGAAATTAATTGAACAAGGACTTAAAGGGAGCCCCACTACCCATGCCAAAATTTTCATCATACATGTCACAAATATGTAATCTACTTGTTTAAATAACATATCTTAGCATATGGGTCTCATA
>JAXQQM020066424.1:0-69306 GCA_034641835.2 Pinus albicaulis | reverse complement strand
TAGGCCTGCGCAGGCAACGCAGCAAGAAAAAAACAAAAAGAGGGCTTCAAATTAAATACTTAAATAACACTACATTTTCAAATTTGAAAGTTAATTAACACCATTGTTCCGAAACAATATTACATAAGCTATGAGCAATGACTTAATATAAACTTATAGTACATGACTAAGTTCATGCATATTACAAAACGTTGATTTATATTTCTGTTTCTGATGAAAGGTTTTTTTCGGGTTCATTACGATTTTATGAGGTGGAGATATCTGTACCCTCGCTTCACTCAAGATATTCTTAGATAGTATAAATATATGGATAGATATTATAAATAAAGAAAAATAAAGAAAAATATTACAAGCTATAATTAAATAAAAAAAATGCAATATACACAACATGAGACAGAGTTCACACAACTTGTTATTAGTTCAAAGTCAACATTACAAATTTATAGCATAGGAACTGACCTAATTTTCCTAAGTTTGAGACAACAATCCTGAACTAGTGGAACTAAACTCTAATTATAATATTCTCGTTCAACAAACCACAACCATTCATATTTCTACATTATTCTAGATTATTCTCACATCCTCCCTTAAAGGAATAATGGATTTTCTACAACACCTAATTTACTTCTAAAAACTTCAAACATGAGTTTACCAAGAGGCTTGGTAAATATATCAACCATATTATCCTTGGTATTACAAAATACTAAATCAATTTCATTTGATTCAATCTTCTCTCATACAAAGTGGTATTGCAGCTCAATGTGTTTTAATATGGCATGATATATTGGATTGTGTGCTAATTTGATAGCACTTTGATTATCACAATTTATGCATGTTGAACCACTTTTCTTCTTTTTGAGATCTGCAAGAATTCTCCGCAATCAAACAGTGTCACAGGTGGCATTGGTCAAAGCTTTGTACTCATGTTTTGTTGATGATAAAGAAACAGTTGGTTGTTTCTTACTACTCCATGACACAACCCCTGATCCTATATGAAATGCATAGCTAGAGGTGGATCGTCTGCCATCAGGATTTCTTGCCCAATCTGAATCAGAAAAATCTGTCAGTGCAACATCAGATTCATCAATATACATAATACCTAATTTGATTGTTCCTTTTAAGTATCAGAGAACTTTCTTTGTAGCGTTCTAGCGATTTCCTGAAGGCTTAGCCATAAAATGACTAAGGATACTGACTGAGTATGCAATTTTTGGTCTCATAGTGGTGAGATAGTTCAGACTTCCCACCAACTAATGATATCAAGTTCCATTTACCTCTTTAGTTCCATCTTCTTTGTACAAATTTGCATTCTGTTCTAAGGGAGTTGACATAGCTTTGCAATCACTCATATTGAACTTTTTAAGAATTTCCTTTGTGTATTTACTTTGAGTGATCAAGTTTTACCAGGCTCTCTCCATACCTCAATTCCTAAATAGTAATGCAATTCACCCAGATCTTTCATTTCAAATTCCCGAGACAACTGAATTTTAATTTCTTCAATTAACTTGTAAGCACTACCTCTGATAATGAGATCATCCACATATAAAGATATTAAAGCAACATTTCATTCTTCATCTTTCTTAACATACAGGGATCATTTTTTCTTTTCACAAATCCATTCTGATGAAAGAATGTATCAATATTTACATACCATGATCTCAGTGCCTGTTTAAACCATACTAGGTTTTTCTTAACCTGCAGACTAGATGCTCCTGTCCCTATTTGACAAGCCCTTCAGGTTGAACCAGATAAACTTCTTCCTTTAAATCACCATTCAGAAAAATAGATTTGACATCTAATTGATATATATTCCAATTATGTTTTGTAGCTAAGGAAATCAGTGCTCTAATTGTATTCAATTTAGCTACTGGTGTAAAAGTATCTTCATAATCAATTCCCTCGTGTTGAGCATATCCTTTTGCAACTAATCTCGCCTTAAATTTATCAATACTACCATCTTCTTTAAATTTAGATTTATACAACCATTTTCTTCCGATTGGAACCTTTTTTTTAGGGAGTTCAACTAATTCCCATGTTTGATTTTTCATAAGAGAGTCATATTCATCATTTATAGCATTTCTCCATTTTTCATGCTCTTTAGCTTGTTCATAATCAACTGGTTCTACAACATTCATGATATTATCCATCAAGGCATAATCTCTATACCTTACAGGAAGCTGGGTTTGTCGGGTTGACCTTCTTGGTTCTACAATACATGTTGGAGTTCCATCCATGATTCTCCTGCTTTGAGGTGAATCTTCTTCTCGTGATGAA
Source organism: Pinus albicaulis (assembly GCA_034641835.2). Taxonomy (NCBI): domain Eukaryota; kingdom Viridiplantae; phylum Streptophyta; class Pinopsida; order Pinales; family Pinaceae; genus Pinus; species Pinus albicaulis. Next base: position 67,032 of record JAXQQM020066424.1, on the reverse strand, counting down.
TCACTGTTGCTAGATATGCTCATGCTGCTTTCATTCTGATCTTGAACCTGTGCCTGTACCTGTTTCTATTCCTGTTTAACCAAAGGATCAATTTTGACATGGTCATCATTAGATATATGCCAAGCATCATTCATTGTATCGCTTTTATTAGCATTCTCATGAAACACCACATCTCGACTTGCAAACAGTTTATGTGAACTGGGATCAAACAATTTATATGCTTTCTGATCTGTACAATACCCAATAAAAACACACTTGATTGAATTTGCATCAAGCTTTCTTCTATTATCCTTTGGAATATGTGAAAAGGCAGTACATCCAAATACTCTTAAATGAATTACATCAGGTTTATGACCATAAAGAATCTAAAAAGGAGTTTGAAAAGCTATTTTCTTAGTGGGACTATGATTCTTCAAATAAACATCAGTATTAATGGCTTCTGCCCATAAACCATTAGAAATGTTTTTACCTTGAAGCATACTGCGCACACTCCACCAGTGTTCTATTCCATCTCTCAGCAACACCATTTTGTTGAGGAGTATGGGGTACTGTGAGCTGTTATTGGATCCCATGAAGTTTGCAATACCTGTTAAACGCTCCTGATTTATATTCACCACCCTGATCTGATCTGAGAATTTTAATGTATTTTCCTGTTTGCTTTTCAATCAAAGTTTTGAATTCTTTAAAATAATCAAAGACATCACTTTTTCTTCGTATGAAATAGACCCATGTATATCTAGATCTATCATCAACAAAAATAAGGAAGTAGGAAGCACCTCCAAGCGACCTAGTTTGCATAGGTCCAAATACATTAGTGTGAATTAATTCAAGTATATAATATTGTCTTTTCTCTATATGAATGGGAAACTCCTCTCTATGTTGCTTACCAAGTGCACAAGCTTCACATGGTAAATGTTCACACTTCATAACAAGAATACCTTCAACCATTGTTTTTATTTGCAACAACAATAAATAATTGTAATTTAGGTGCCCATACCTGTGATGCCATAACTCTGTTGTTGACGTTGCTGTGGATATCAATGCAACATGATGTTTCATTGTCACATCCAATTTATAGAATCCACCAACCCTGGTACCTGTGGAACCAACCCTGTAGCGATCTTGAACATCTTTCACAATACACCCCAATTTACCAAATTCCACTTTTAAATTATCAGTGATAGTTGAAACAGATATAAAATTCCTTTTAATGGCACGAACATACATCACATCATGAATCTGTCTCATTTATCCATTAGGTAAGTACACACTTATTATGCCATAGCCATGGAATTTATGTGACCTGTTATCTCCTAGGTAAATGTGTGTGCCATCAATTTTCTCGTAATATTTATCATACCATTCTTTATTACAATTCATATGAGCTGATGCACCAGAATCTATGAACCATGCAGTCTCATCATCAGTTTCAGCAGACAAGGCAGCATCAGAAAGAAACAATTTAAGATTTTTAAATCCATTAGTAACTGAAGTGTCTCTGTTCATGAAATTTCCATTATGCCTTCTATGTCTCTGATTTGATTTATGGTTCTTTATTCTATAGCAATATTTAGCTAGATGTCCAGGTTTTCCACAATAATCACATTCAATATTTCTCTTAACATAAGAATCAAGATGTGTCATACCTTTCTTCTTTGCTTGAAAACAGCCTCTGTTCCTGTCCCATGGTCTCCCTCGGAATGATCTTTTACCTCTTGCAATCAATGCCAAATCAGAATCATTTGAATCCAGTTCAAAAATTTATATTCTCTCTTCTTCTTGAAGAAGAATTCCATCCAATTCATCAAATTTAGGAGGTGTTGGTCTAGCTGAGAGTGCTGAAATAAAGACTTTATAGTCCTGGACTAAACCCTTCAAAGCAACAATTACTAAATCGCTACTAGACACTTTTCACCAATGTCACGAAGCTTATCGCTTAAGTCTTTAATTCTAGAAATAAATATGCTGATGCTTTCATTGGCTTCCATTTTGATAGATAGTAGCTTCATTTTTAAAAATAAAATGTGGTTTGCATTAGTAGTTTCATACAAACCTTTGAGATTTTCCCACATGTGCTTTGAAGATGTACAGTCTTGAATGTGAGGAATGATGTTTTCCTTTACAAACATGTGCAATAGCACTTTCGATTTCAGTTCTCACTTATCCTAATTTGGAATCGCAGTGGCAGCAGTAAGCTTGGGCTCGTCACCTTTGACAATCATCCAAAGGTTAAATGCCTCGAGAATGGTGGCCAACTTAAACTTCCAATTGACGTAGTTTTTGCCATCAAGTTGGTGGATTCATTTAAATATGAATCGACAAGAGGATTAGCCATTTTTTTCAACAGCAATGACCAGATTCAATTGCAAGAAATTAATTCACTCCAATGATCAAGAAGAGATTAGCACATTCACTTTAGATTTAATGAGCTCTTTAATGCACAAATCCATGAACAGGACATTCATGAAACGCAATCCTCCACCTCAATCCTCTCTCATGGACTTATACATCAATGTTGACTTTGTTACGGGTTTCAACATTGGATTCATAGCAAATGGCTACTATAACCTCAAATTTCAATCCACACTGAAAGGTAGGTGTCTAATAAGTACTATCAAACTTTACGCTTGATCTAGCTTCCCAGCCAAGGATTCACAAAATGAATATTTAACATAGAAAACCCTGTATTTTTGGATTTAAAAATGGAGACGCAGCAAAGAAGGAAAGAAAGATGGTGCAAGTCATTTTTTTTACCGTAACTGTGGGAAGATGGTCAAGAAGCCTCGGCGTCCCTACGAGAAGGATCGGCTGGACGCAGAGCTGAAATTGGTTTACAAATCACCGACAGTACACTCAGTGCAGAATCTTCCACAACGTAGGGCGCTTCTACTCAAGCACGACCGCTTCACCTCGTCCGCTGCGCAGATCACACACGCAGGTTCCTGTAAAACCAAGATTAAGGTAGATCCCTGCGCTCCCGCACCTCTGTAGATGAAGAACAACGCAACAGCCGTCCCAACTCTACTCCTTATCACTCCACTCTACTTCTGCTCACTGTTCCAGAGTTTAAGATTGTGAACCTTCGAGCACCGACGAAGAGATCTAAAGCATGCTTATCAATTGAACAATTCCATAGCACACAGTCACGCCCTATTGCTCTCACGTCTTCCACAACAAATAGTCATGCCCGGTCAACGTCCGGACGCACCTCCTCACAACACAGGTTTAGATCTAGCTTTGATACCAAATTAAATCAAACAAATGCAACATACACAACGTGAGACAGAGCTCACACAACTTTTCATTAGATCAAAGTCAACATTACAAATTTATAGCATAGGCACTCACCTAATCTTCCTAAGTTTGAGGCAACAATCCTGAACTGATGGAACTAAACTCTAATTATAAAGCTCTCGTTCAACAAACCATAACCATTCCTATTTCTACATTATTCTAGATTATTCTCATAGCTATTTCCTAAAGTCCTAACAGGGATTGACTGGCAAATGAAGAACAAGTATGTTCGTTCGAATTTTCTTTCAAATGGGGTTAATTTCAAGAGTCAAATTTCAATTATTCAGAGAGCATGTGGAAATTGCATATATTATGTCATTCCATATTTCTTTCGAAAATATCAAATCAATGTTTCGTGTGAGTGGTGGTAATATATATATATATATATATATATATATATATATATATATATATATATATATATATATATATAATATGAAGTAGTTTAATTATAAACCATTTGGTACATGCTTGTTTTCGAGTTCAACTACTTTAAATTTAATTAGTTTTAAAAACTAATAGTGAAATTTTAGAAAATAAAATTTAATTTTAAATTGAAATTTGTTATAATTCTTTTATATATAATATTAAGAACGTATACATATACATATATATTTAAAAGTGTAAATAACAATAAAATTTAAGAAAAAGTATTGTTTTGATATATAATTGTTTATTTTATATATTCACTTTTATGTTTTATGTTTTAGTATTATATTATAATTTATTTTAATTTATAAATATATAAATTTATATGTATGATTATAATAAATTTTTTTGTGAAAATGATATGAGAAAAAATGCAATCCAAACACTTCAATTATTTGATTTTTAAAATTTTTTGATTAGATTTTTGCAAAAAACTTGTGTTGCATCTAGAAATGATTCTTATGTAATTTCCTGGAAGATTTATACATATGACGAAATAATTCTCATGTGATTTCTCAGAATATTTATTATAATATGATATGGACTACAGAAGTTTACACTCTCAAATATATGTATGATATAAAAAAATTTAACATATATAAAATATAATAAATATTGATAAAATTTAAAGATTAAAATATATATATTTTAATTTATATATGTTTATTTTTTAATATTTAATTTTTATATGTTTATTGAAATGTTACACTTCTATTATGTTTCTTTTCTATATTTAGCTAGGTATATATATATATATATATATATATATATATATATATATATATATATATATATATATATATATATATATATATATATATATATAATGGTTATATATAAAAAAAATTAACATATACAAATTGTGAAGATAAAAATAAATGAATAAATGGTATTTAAAAAAAATCAGATTGTATGTAAATAAACACAACATGACTCTCAATATATTCCTAAAGCTAATTTAAGTGTTATTGGTTTTTTCCTCATTATGATGTTTATTATTTAGAAGTCTACTTTTTTAAAATCTGATTGGTTTTAACCTGTAGCCTTTGTGGCTTGCTAGGTGGGCATGCATATAAAGAATCTGCGATGTGATCCTTCATATAAACACCTTGATTTGAGGGCATATATATAAAAACTCTATGGTCTCGGCTTCAACGTATATATACTCTTGCAAACATATATACTCGACATATGCATTTGGAAGACATACCGATTGTCTCTGCGATGATCTAAATTTAAATGAATTTGGACGTATAAATACTTTTTCAGTGATATATATACTCGATATATTTACAATGCGACTCTTCTATCGCTCACTCATCTCGTTTACATAAACGCTCTGCGGATTAGTAGTACATAGTTTGCCATTGGTGATTTTGTGGTTCTAGTAGTATATATCCCTACAGTGATTATCGAAATTTGTTTCTTTATGGTGACAATTAGCTATAACATTTATCTGGTCTTTGCTAAGTCTTCAAACTTCATGGTGGTCACTATAACTCTACCAGCTCAGACAAATCTCTATTTTCCAAGGACACGGCCTCTATGTTACTCGGTAGTTGTGGATTTAATACAGGCAAGTGAGATAGGCTGCAATTGGATTCTGAGTTACCTTTACAGTGTGAACTTCACATGCGAACTTGTCTTACGGTGCGATTTTCGCTAACAGTTAATCTCTATGTAGCAAGAGCAAGATCTATATCTACTAAAGACTCAACCTCCAAGGCGTGGTGATAACCTCACATTGGTTCTGCTTTACAAGTGCACACGTTATAACTTACCCCCTCATGTTAAGTTTTGTTTTATTACACTATGAATATTTCCCCTCATTCTTGATATATATACTCGATATATTTACAATGTGACTCTTCTATCGCTCACTCATCTCGTTTACATAAACGCTCTGCAGATTAGTAGTACTTGTCATTGGTGATTTTGCGCTTCTCGTAGTATATGTCCCTATAGTGATTATCAACATTTGTTTATTTTTGGTGACAATTGGCTATAGCATTTATCTGGTCTCTGCTAAGTCTGCAAACTTCATGGTGGTCAATATAACTCTACCATCTTAGGCAAATATCTATTTTCCAAGGACACAACCTCCACATTACGTGTTAGTTGTGGATTTAATACAGGCAAGTGAGAGAGACTGCAATTGGATTCAGTTTTACCTCTGCAGTGTGAAATTCACATGTGAACTTGTCTTGCAGTGCGGTTTTTTCTAACAATTAATCTCTACATAGCAGGAGCAAGAGCTATATCTGCCAAATACTCAGCCTCCAAGGCGCAGTCACAACCTCACATTGGTTCTACTTTACAGGTGCACACATTCTAACATACCCCCTCGTGTTAAGTTTTATTTTATTACACTATGAATACTTCCCCTCATATTTCTAAGCCCCCCTTTAGGAAAGGCAGACCAAGTAGAATTACATTAGATAGTATCTATGAGTACATTGAGTCTTTAGAGAGACGAAGAGAAGAAAGAGAAAGTCATTTTAAACTAGAACTAACAAAAATTCTTGATAACAACCACAAATCATTAGAAAATAAAATAACCACACTCGAAATTGAACTACAAGAAATGAAAGGTAAAATTCAATAAATAGAACACAGTAAACAAATAATGGTCAAATAAAATGACACCTTGAAAAGCGAGATTAAAAATATAAAAGAACAACTACATAATAAATTATCCCTAAATAAAACATAAAATAACTGAGATATTAAACCCATCAAAGAGGAAATTAATAAATTAATTGTTCTCAACCATGAGTGCAACAAACAAGCTTTAAATATTATAGTTGTGGGTATAGAAGAACAAAAATCTGAAAACACATTAGAAATGGTTAAAGAAAAATTAAAAACAAAATCTCAAATCGAAACAACCTATCTCACGGAAGAAATAAGGGTCAGAAAGATACTTGAGCATAAAAACAGACTCATCTGTGTCAAGGTCAGTTTTCATGAACATAAACTGGATATACTCAAGAAATCCCCAGGCCTAAAAGGAACAAGAATATTTATAAATAAACATCTCATTCTAGAATACCAAGTTGAACTTAGGAAAGAAGTGCAAAAGTTCAAGGATGCAAGAAAGGCCGAGAAATGGGCAATCATTAGGAACAAGAAAGATATTTTTAGAGATAGACTCTTAAGAACGAGTGATAAATACGTTTCATTACTCTAGATCCTCTTCTGGAATTGTCGCGGCTTTCCATGGTGTAAAGGTCCTATGTTAAGTTGGATCTTGAGTGATATTGACCTTATTATCTTAGTTGAAACATGGGAGCATGATGAATCTAGGGTCCCTCACCTCGACGGTTTCACTCTTTGGTCTGGTTAGAATAAGAAATCCTCTCAGAGGGGTTTTGGTGGTATAGCCTTCTATATAAGGAACACTTCTTCCTCTCACATCCGACTTCATAAAATCGACCTCTTTAATCAATACATTTGAATCGAAATCTTTAATTATGCCACCAATAATATCTTTCTTGCAATATGTTACTTTGCTCTTATCAACTCTACATCCTATAAGAAGAACAACCTGGATAATAATTTTCCTTTCAATTCTTTAGAAAAAGACATCTTCAACCTGAGAAATGATGGTAATATCCTTTTACTAGGAGACTTTAATGCTAGAACTGCTACTAACCAAGCCATTACATTAACCAACAACTCTAACCCCGACCCCTTGTGGCTTGATGAAGATAGTAACTTAGCTGATAAATTCAAGAGAAAATATGAATACATTATCAAGAACATATTCAGCACCAAGCTCCTCTAATTTTTCAGTTACCAGGACCTAATTATTTGTAATGGTATTAACAAGTGGCCCCTCTCCGGTCAGATGACATGTTTCCATGTGTTGGGTAGTAGTGTCATGGATTATGCAATTTCCAACATCCTCATTCTTAACCATATTAATGGATTCGAGCTTCTTAATGGATTCGAGCCTGACTCTGACCACAAACCTCTGTCTCTATCCCACAATCTTGCTATGCATACCACCCACATGCAGGAGACCAATCAAAGAAAAAGACACATTTGCTTCGGTAGAAGTAAAACCGACCTCTTCTTAAGGGATTTAGAGAGGGATTTAGGCCCCATGAATTATAATAATAACATTGATAAAATTTATTACCATTTCACTACTATCCTTTCCAACACCATTAGAATGTTTTCTAATGATATTTCGTTTAAGCAATCTAATTAAAATTCCAATCCATGCTATGATAAATATTGAAAAATTGCAAGGAAAGCAATCAGAGACTCTCCTAATGAAATCATTAAGCTGAAAAATATCAATATATACAAACATATCATCAAGAGGAATAAAATATCATATTTTAATAAAACACAAGATTATCTTCTCCACCTTTCTGAAGTCGCGCCAAAAAACGTTTGGTGGAATGTTATTGTCTGTAAAACCAAAGATAACCATTCTATCCCCTAAGAGACCTGGGAAAACTATCTTAAGAAGTTTTATGACTCTCTGGACACTATGGGTACCACCTTAATCACTCCAATTAAGGAGGATGTATTCTCTCTTGACGACATTGAGTCTGGTATTAATAAGCTCGTTATTCGGAAATCTAAAGATATTGAAGGATACCAAGATGATATCCTTAAAATGGGAAGATATATCCTCATTCCTTATCTCCACAAGCTTCTCAATTCATATGTAACACATGGTGTCCCTTGGCTTTGGACGTAAAGGCATATTGTAGACCTATATTCAAAAATGGGGACAAGAGTGTTCCATCTAACTATAGGACCATTATGGTTAGCCATATCTATTGAGATTCAACAAGATGATGAGCTTAGTGAAAATTAGTCGCCTTCACTAAGTGGGCCCACAGGCTATTTTTAGGTGCAAGTCCTTTTTAGACATGGTGATCATATTTCAAAAGTTTCAAGATGCTATTTGTGGATGGTTGGTCAAGTTGGAAAAATAGATGAAATTCTATTTTTAGAATATTGGGCGAAGTATATTTATAGATCGTCAATATAAAAATAGAAGTGTCGATTATTATTAGCTCTTAATAATAATCCGACAAGAAACAACAACTTATTCTCTTGGAGCACTTAATTTCAGTGCACAGATTTGGAAAATCAGTGGGCTGAAGGAATTGTGTAATTCCTAGGGTTTACTTGTGGTTCATGCATGAATGGGTTAGGCAGTGGAAAATTGTGAGTTGGAAGAGTAGTTCTCATGGGGTTGTTATTCGGTTTTAACTTAGTTAATGGGTTAAACTCGATTGGAAGCTAGTTGTATCTAATCTAACTGAATGATACACTAGTGAGTGGAGTGGATTATTAGTTAGTCGAATTCACAGATAACTCATTAATCAAGCTGAAAATACAACAATTGTGAAAACACAGTGCATGTCTGTTCAGTGGGGGATAGTGGAGGAGAAGGTGTACTACCCATGGAGATCTCGTTGTAGTAGTGATGCATTGAATGCACCACATACACATTCGAGTTTCCAATGAGGATTGTGAAGTAAAGGCAAGGGTAATTCGAATTCATTCAGAGCTATTCTTCAGCAGCGATTGCACAGTGGAGGTAGGCTGTCATGTGGCAAGAAATTGGTGCATGGATTTGCAAATTTCTTCTGATTAGTGTGTGGCGATTGACTGTACTGAGAGCTTGATGTACTAAGCTTTGTATGAGATTGTTACATGATCTCCATGATACATAATATATGATAGTTGGGGTTTTCATCTTTAGGCTTTTTTGTTAAACAACTGTGTTATGTGCGATTGTTTTTATTGCTTCATGTGTTTGCAATTGAATGTTTAATTTCCACAAAAGATTAACAGTGGAAGGATTCTGTATTTAGCAAGAAGATAAAATATGTTAGATCAGGAGAATATGGATATATACATGCATCTTGTATATAATTTCTACATGGCATCAGAGAAGTGTTAATTCTTGAAGATTTCAATTGTGAAGAATTGATGAGTTTGTGTTGGTGGACAATTCGAATTTGCTACAAAAAATTCTTGGTACAGAAGTTGAGTATACATTGAAATGTCTTTCAATGGGTTGCGATTGGAGTATGCCCTTGATGGGAGCTTGAATTACATAGCCTGGAAGGATAGGATGGAGGTGGTTTTGGAGGATAATGGACTGAAGGAGTTCATCGATAGCAATGTTCTTAAGCCGGGATCTAGCGATGTTGCATTACTTGATGCATGGCAAAAGAAGGTAGCAAAGACAAGAAGAATTCTGTTGGAAGGTGTGAAGGGCCATATTGTGTCTACCCTTCATGGGAAAGCCACTCCATTCTTAATGTGGAAGGCTTTGACAGATTTGTTCATGACAAACCAAAGTGTAAGATACTGTTCTATAAAAATAAGAGCGTATTCCTCCATTCTCATGAAGTTTTTCCATTGTAGGGATGAACTGGGAAGTGTGGGGATTACTGTTGATGATGAATACTTGGTGAGCTTAACTCTCCTTGGGCTTCCGAAGTGTTGGCATAGCTACGAAGACTCTATCAATGGACGGGAGAAACTGCTGGGATGGGAGTGACTTTGGTTGGATCTTGTGCAGGAGGAGATAAGGCGAGGTACCAGGGATGGCTCTTCATCAAAGAATGAATATGAAAAGAATTTTGCTTTTGCTGCCAAAGCAAGGAAACGAAAGGGGAATAAATTTCCTTCAAAATCCGATGCTAAAGGCAAGAAGCAGGATTTGTCCAAGGTGAAGTGTTTTCACTGTCACGAACATGGGCATTTCACCAGTAACTGTCCACAGATTAGTAAGAACAAGAAGGTTGCTGTAGCTGCAGCTGGAGAGGCCTTAGCCTCGCAATTTTAACTTGATTTCTCTTTGATCGCATGCTTGGTTTCAAGCTATATGGGATCGGTGTGGTATCATGATAGTGGTATGTCTTTCCATATGACGGGAGACAATAAGTTGTTTAGTGACTTGGAGGAGAAGGACCTTCAAATGAATATAGAGATGGGCAACAATGGTCAATACAGTGCAACCGGCATTGAAACCATTACCTTTCAGAGGGAGTCCGGTAATCCATTCTTGTTAAAAGATGTTATGCATGTTCCAGGTCTGAAAAAGAACTTGGTCTCAGTCGCAATGCTGGAAGACAAAGGTTATGATGTTGTTTTTAGTGAGGGAAAATATTTCCTTCAACATAGAACAATGGGTCAAACCAAGAGGATAGAGATTTGAGTTAAGAATCTCTACAAGATGGAGGTAGATGGTTGCGTTGCAATGGTGGGCAAAGAAGAAGTAGTGGTGAGCCGGGATGAGGGCGAATTATGGCACAGGAGATTGGGCCATCTTCACCATGGCGCTTTAAATATTTTGTATCAAATTTATACTGGACTTCCCAAGGGTACTCTTGCACAGTCAGATCAGTGCAAGGGATGTACTATGGGTAAGTTTGTGAAGACCATCTTTCATGAGGAGGAGAACCGTGCTTCGGTGACCCTGGAGAGAATTCACATAGACATGTGTGGACCTTTCTGGGTTGCTTCAACAGCAAAAAATAGGTATTATGTTATATTTGTTGATGACTATTATCGTAGATGCTGGATCTTCTTCATGCAGAAGAAGAGCGAAACATTCTCAAAGTTCTATGAGTTTGAAGCATTGGTGGAGAAGGAGTCGGGGAAGCAAGTGAAAGCTCTATGGAGTGATAAAGGTGGTGAAAACATCTCAGGTGAATTCAAAGACTTCTATAGAAAAGAAGGAATTCGAAGAGAACTCATAGTGCCTCATAACCCACAGTAGAATGGGGTCGCTGAGAGGAAGAACAGAACGATCGTGGGTGATGCACGAGCTATGCTTGAGAGGGAGCTACACTTGCATGCAGAGGATGAACTTCTTGTTCCCAAATATGAGCCTCTAGATGTGGATCAGCCATAGGAGGAGATTCATGGAGTGGAGGAGTCCGCTCATGCAGAACCAAACATCAAACAAGGCAGAAATCGTACCACAGAACCTGAGAGACTAAAGCTTGATGCGGCATAGAATGTAGGAGTCCCTACATCACAGCACAGAAAAAGATAGTCACCTGACCGATTTACTGGATACATGGCTCCTATGAGAAAGTGTGTCGTGACAGAGCCATATTCTTTTGAAGAAGCAGTGCAGGATATTGTTACAAGGCCGGTGGGTAAATCAGTTGTAGGATCAAGATTAATCTACAAGGTAAAGCAAGTTGCTGATGGGAGCGTCGAGAAGTATAAGGCAAGATTTGTTACCCGTGGCTTCTCACAGATCGAGGTGATTGATTATGAAGAAACCTTTGCACCTGTCGCACGGTATTCTTCCATAAGGACCATCCTTGCTTTCTCAGTGTAGATGGGTTGGCACATTCATCAGATGGATGTGAATACTGTGTTCCTTAATGGGATCATTGAGAAAGAGGTGTACATTGAGTAGCGTGAAGGATTTGAGATCTATAGCAGCGAGTCGCATGTGTGCAAGCTCAAAAGAGCGTTGTATGGGCTGAAGCAAGCACCTCGTGCTTGGTACACATGGATCGACAACTATTTTACTGGACTTGGCTTCACCAAGAGTGAGGCGAATGCAAACCTGTACCAAATTGTGGTGGAGGGTAAGATTTTAATCATTGTTATTTATGTTGATGATTTAATACTAACGTGTGATGAGTAGTTGATACACTCATGCAAGGCAGATCTTTCAAAGGAGTTTGAGATGAAGGATTTGGGCCTCCTTCATTATTTCTTTGGATTGGAAATATGGCAGCAGGAAGGTGAACTGTTTGTGTCTCAAGGAAATTATGCCCGGGAGATACTGGAGAAGTTTCACATGCAAGGCTATAAGCCTATCGACACTCCTCTTCCAAGAAATTGGAGGAAAGAGAATGCTACATCGGCAGAGGTAGTGGATGCCACTGTTTATCGACAATTGGTGGGTTCGCTCATGTATTTAGTTAATACAAGACTGGACATATGCTATGTGCTGAACCAACTTTCACAAGCGATGGTTAAGCCTACCAAGCTCTTTTGCAAGGCAGGAAAGCATGTTCTGAGATATCTCAGGGCACATCTGAGTATGGTTTATGGTACAGACAGACGGATGAGGTGAATTTGCATGGCTTCACGGATGTCGATTAGGCAGGTAGCCCAATAGACAGAAAGAGCACATCACAAGGGATTTTTAGTATCGGATCTACGTCAGTTTCTTGGTACAGCAGGAAACAAAGATCTGTGGCACTCAGTTCAGCGGAAGCAGAATACATGGCAGCAAGTCAAGCTGCATGTGAGACTATCTAGATGAGGAATATCTTGGTCGGTTTGTTCAGTTCACATTTAGATCGTATAGTGATACATTGTGATAATCAGAGTTGCATTAAAATCTTGATTATTACTATGTTTCATGATAGATCTAAAAATATTGATATCCGGTATCATCATATCAGAGATTGTGTGCAACGGAAGATCATGTTGCTTCAGTACATTCCTATGGAAGATCAGGAAGCAGATATTCTGACGAAGGCACTCTCAAGGAGCAAATTCGAATACCATAGAGGCAGGATCGGGGTGAAGGATAATCCCTACCTTGTTGAGAGGGAGTGTTGAGATTCAACAAGATGATGAGCTTAGTGAAAATGAGTCACCTTCACTAAGTGGGCCAACAGGCTATTTTTAGGTGCAAGTCTATTTTTAGACTATGTCTATTTTTAGACATGGTGATCATATTTCAGAAGTTGCAAGATGCTATTTATGGATGGTTGGTCAAGTTGGAAAAATAGATGAAAGTCTATTTTTAGAATATTGCGTGAAGTCTATTTATAGATCGTCGATCTAAAAATAGAAGTGTCAATTATTATTAGCTCTTAATAATAATACAAGAATAAATAACAACTTATTCTCTTGGAGCACTTAATTTCAGTGCACAGATTTGGAAAATCAATGGGCTGAAGGGATTACGCAATTCCTAGGGTTTACTGGTGGTTCATGCATGGAAGACTCAGTTAGAATTGAATTGGCAAAGTAATGAAAGAGTTGGAAGAGTAGTTCATGGAGTTGTTATTCAGTTTAACTGAGTTAATGGAGTCAAACTCAGTTGAGCTAGTTGTATCTAGTCTAACTGAATGATACGCTAGTGAGAATGGAGTGAATTAATTAGTTAATTAATTCACAAATAATAACTCATTAATCAACTGAAAAATACAGTAGTTAACTACAGTGCATGTCAGTTCCAGTGGAGACCTAGTGGAGAGATAGGTGAAAGGGAAAGATGGACTATCCGTTGTGACTAAAGTGATGTATTGATTGTGCCACACACACATTGAAGTTGCCAATTAGGATTGCATAGTAAAGGCAAGGGTAATTTGAACTCATTCAGAGCTATTCTTCAGCAGCGATTGCGCAATGGAGGCAGGCTATCAGGTGGCAAGAAATTGGTGCATGGATTTGCGGATTTCTTCTGATTAGTGTGTGATGATTAATTGTACTGAGAGCTTGATGTACTAAGCTTTGTATGATATTGTTACATGATCTCCATGATACATAATATATGATATTTGGGTTTTTCAGCTTCACGCTTTCTTGCTAAACAACTGTGTTATGTGCGATTTTTTTTATTGCTTCATGTGTTTGTAATTAAAAGTTTAATTTCCGCAAAAGATTAACAGTGGAAGGATTCTGTATTTAGCAAGAAGATAAAATATTGTTAGATCAGGAAAATCTAGATATATACATGCATCTTGTATATAATTTCTACAATATCTTGGCAAAGCTTTATGGAATCATTTTGGAGAAGAATCTTAGACTTTGGCTTGAAATCTAGGGAAAAAGAGCTAAAGGACAAGCTAGTTTTAAGAGACATCACTCGACTATTGACCATCTGGTCACTCTTAGAATAATTGCGGAGGAATGTCGAAGTAGTAAAGACGATATCTTATGTTGCTTTGTGGACTTTAGAAAAGTTTTCAGCACTTTTCCTCAAGATCAACTTTGGGAGAGACCTAAAGAGATCATGGTCCCTCTTGAGCTGAGGATTGTTGTGATCCATCTCTACAAGACCATCACTGCCAAGCTTAAGACCAATGAGGGGTGGTATAAAGACATTAAATACAATATTGGACTGAAGCAAGGGTGTCCCCCATCCCCTACACTTTTTGGAGTATACATTGATAAGCTATAGGAGTGTCTAGAATCTATGGTGTGCAAGGGCACTGAGCTTGCTGGCGTTCTCATTATTCTTCTCCTCTGTGCCAACGATATCGTTCTTCTTGAAAAAATCCATGATGACCTTGACAAACAACTCCAGATTCTTCATGATCACTGCTCCAAGATGGGTATGACATTTAATACCGACAAGACTAAGTAATGATCATTAAATCCAAAAATATCACCCATGGTAGTTTCATGTATAATAACTAGTGCTTAGAGCTGGTTTCTTCTTATAAGTATTTGGGCATTGACTTCCCTCATCATCTCAACTGGAATTATAACATTGAGAAAAGGATTATTGGGTGTTGTAAATATTATTATGAGCTTGAAAACAATTGTAAGTCAGTCGATCTTTACATTTGGAGTAAAAACAGGTTCCTCTTTGCGACCCTTGTCACCCCTATTGTCTTATACGGGTGTGAATTTTGGGGTTGTAGTATTTCTAGAGATTCATGGAGGAATATTGAGATATATAAAAGAAATTCATAACCTACAACCTTAAGATCAAGGGAAATAATCCCTATCATATCCTCTTGATCGAATTAGGTTTGTCCCCTATTGAAAGTACAACTATGTTTATATATATGATGTATAATAAGAAGCCTGACAACATGAAATAAAAAAGGCTCCCTAAAATTTCTTGTAACTATAGTCAAAACCCTCACTGTTGCCTCAAGCGCAGATGGCATAAGGATGCCCAGTCCTAGCTCAACCATTGGGGAATTAAGGAGGAGCTCGGTATGGGAAGAAAAGATAATATGAAAAATACTATTACCTCCAAGTTTAAGGACAAGCTGTGGGAGGACCAGGAGTTGGAGGGTAAAAGGAAGCTAAGATACTATAAGGAAGTGATCAACCCCACCCTTGATAGTTAGATTTATCTCTCTTTGTTGTCTAGCAATAAGAAAAAAATGAACATTGCTAAGATAAGAAATAATTCCCATGAGCTTCGGAGTGAGATCGGGCGATGTTCTATTCCCAAGACCCCTTGGAACGATAGAATATGTCATATTTGTGATTATAAGTAGGTGGAAGATGAAAAGAAATTCCTTTTAGACTGCCTGACTCTTATTCACATTCTCTCTCAATTCCCTACCATTTTCCACACTTCCAATCTTCTTGACCTATTAAGCCATCCCACCTATAGCAATCTTGGAGCACTTATTTCCCTTCTCCTTGACCATAGAAACAAGATTTTGAAGAATCAAACTTAGATTCTTTCTCTGTTGAGATTTTCTGTTCTAAATAAAATAGGAAAAATCTCAGTAGGTGACAAAAATTAGGAATTAGTTCCTAGATTAGCTTAAGTTTGTTGGGAGGGAGTTAATGCATCCTAAATTTGAGTTGAGAGGATTTATGAGGCTGTTAGATTCTCCTGCTATATAACAGGTATCCATACGTTTGTTTTGGATAGAGTGTGGGTGTGAGAGTTTGTAATCTCCTGTTCGAATTAATAAGATTGCCAATGCCCTGTTGTGTGGACGTAGCCCAGGAGGTTTGGGTG
The DNA here is from genome assembly GCA_034641835.2 of Pinus albicaulis. Taxonomy (NCBI): domain Eukaryota; kingdom Viridiplantae; phylum Streptophyta; class Pinopsida; order Pinales; family Pinaceae; genus Pinus; species Pinus albicaulis. The sequence continues at coordinate 50,624 of JAXQQM020066424.1, read as the reverse complement.
AACCACGTTAACTCTGTGTCTTCTTCTGTTTATGGTTTTCTGCTGAGTGTTATGTGTTTAATGATTTCCGCTGTTAAACTTCAACAAGTGGTATCGGAGCTTGAAGTTGGTTGCAGAAGCCGCTGCCTGTTCATAAATTGCCGTGGATTGTTCTCCATCTACCGTGAGCTTCAATGCGTGGACTGTTGAACATGTTTATTCAAATGCCAGTGGCGCAGCGAAGTTGTGGCGGGCTCATAATCTACAGGTAGTTGTTGAACTGGATGGTTTGAGGATGTGTGAAGGACGAAATGATGACCAGATCGCTGATCGAACTGGTGATTTCGATGAATATTATAATGGAGTGACTGTGGTCTGTTGAGGACCAGATCGCTGATCAAAATGGTGTCCTTCAAGATCGCTGTGGTCTGCTGTTGAGGACGCGCCAAAACCCCTTAAGCGCGCCAAGAGAAAAATCGTTTGGTAACACTGCGTTTTTTGTCATTTGGTTTTATATTTTGTAATTTGCAGTTTGGACAGCAAAGCGTTTTTTGTTTTAAAGAGAAGGCAGTTCAGTAAAAAGGCGTAGGAAGTGTCTCTTAGATCTTTATTTGATTGATAAAATGAGGACAGTACAGTAGAAGGCGAAGGTCGTTTTGTTATAAACCGATTTTTGTATCGATCTGCAACGGTCTTTTATTTTTTAAATCGTTTTACATTGAAGTTAATGTGTATTGAACGATTGTGAAGAATCGATGTTTGTAAAGGGATCCTTCCGTTTCAGCCATATATGCCTTACGCGAAGGACAATAGTGATGGTAAAGATTGCTAATTCGATAACGAAGAAGAAAGGAGGTAAACCAATATAAAAAATATTTTCTGAAGAGTCGATATGCCTTTGAACGCTGGTTTATGTGAACGCTGCATTAGAGGTGAATTAAAAAAAAATCGATTGAAAGTGTGCCATCCGTATGCCAATTTTTTTGAAATCGGTCTAAAGTCAATCGTATGCCATTTCTTTTATAATCGACATTGAAGTTTTGTAAATCGATTTACATGGAGTATTGAAATTCAATAAATCGATTTGTATGATAATTTGAAGAGGCTTTAACAAATCGATTATTAGAGTTTTGTAAAAGTCGATTTGTATGGTGGTGTTTTGAAAAACAAAATCGACTTGTTTTATGATATCGACTTGAGTAATGCCATGAAGAACTTCATTTTTGTTTTTAAGTGCCATATAAATCGATATGCATAATCGATGGGGGGCAGGTGTAATGCCATTTGCATATGAAGAACTTCATTTTTTTTTTTAAGAGATTTTCGATATGCATAATCGATGGGGGGCAGGTTTGGTATTTTGAATTGGTTTTTTTTTTTTTGAAAATCGATTTGGTATCAAATTCACACATGGTATGAAGTGAAAGGAATTTTTTTTTTTTAAAGGGGCATTCTTTAAAAAAGGGCATTCTTTATTTAAGAGTTGCAATTGGAGGTTGTTTTCTTGTGACCCGATATGGAAAAAACACAAAGTACAACAGACATCCTTGAGGACGATATGGTTGGAGCCTTGTTGTCTGAGGCTGAGGAGACGAGGAAGAAGTCTAATGCAGACACCTCTACATCAGAGGTAATGATGGCCAGAGGTCGCTCGAGAGAGAGACACTCCGGGGGAAAGCATAGCGACTCTCGTTCAAAGTCAAAAAGAAATAAGACAAAGGTGAAGTGCTGGCATTGTGGGAAAGCTGGACACCTGAAGAAGGACTGCTGGAAGCGACAGCAGCAAACTTCTAAAGCAGATTCTTCGACAGAGAAGAAGGAGGCAAATGCGACAGATACAGGTTCGGCATCTGGTTCAGGTATGAGCGACGAAGTATTGTCTGTTAATATGTCAAATCATGATCAACATTGGTTGTTAGATTCCGGTGCATCAAACCACATGTGTATTCATAGAGAATGGTTTAAGACGTATAGATCTGTTGATGATGGCGTCGTGTACATGGGTAATGATGTTACTTGCAATATTGTTGGGATAGGAAGTATACAACTGCAAATGTTTGATGGCACAACTAGATTGTTAACAGATGTGAGGCATGTACCAGATTTAAAGAAAATTTTGATTTCTTTAGGAGCACTTGATTCGAATGGATATAAAACTGTAATTCAAGGTGGAGTTATGAAAATCTATAAAGGTATTTTACTAGTTATGAAAGCTAAGAAAGTAGGAAATATATTTCAGTTAGAAGGAGGTACAGGGTCAGATCATGTGTCTACGGTGTCTGAACATGACAGTAGTTCCATTCGCCTATGGCATCAAAGGTTAGGCCCATATGAGCGAAAGAGGGTTAAAAATTTTGGCTGATCTGCAAGTTACTTCCAAATCGAAGTCAGAAAGCTAGATTTCAGTAAACATTGCTTGTTTGGAAAACAAAGTAAACAAAATTTAAAACGAGCAAACATACTAGTAAAGGGATACTTAATTATATTCATTCGGATGTTTGGGGTCCACCTCCTACAGCGTCATATGGTGGTTCGTCGTATTTTTGTATCATTTATTGATGACTTTTCTAGGAAAGTGTGGGTCTACATGTTGAAAAGGAAGTCTGATGTTTTTCAGTTTTTCAAATAGTTTAGAGCATTGGTAGAAAACAACACTCGGTAGAACAATAAAGTGTTTAAGAACTGACAATGGTGGTGAGTTTACTTTCCAAGGAGTTTGATGAGCTATTGCAAGGATGCAGGGGATCGAGAGACATAAGACCACGGTTTATACTCCTCGGCAAAATGGAGTTGCCGAACGTATGAACAGGGACTCTTCTAGAGAGAGCAAGGAGTATGCTCGAGTAACGCCGGGTTGCAAAAGGAGTTGTGGACGTGAAGCGGTGGCAACAACTTGTTATGTGATAAACCGATCTCCTTCGACGGCGATAGACTCGTAAGCTTCGCAAGAGGTATGGAAAGGACACCCTTGTGACTATTCTAAACTCGGAGTGTTTGGTTGTGATGCATATGCTCTAGAGCCTAAACATCGGCGAACTAAGTTAGATCCAAAGTCTAAAAGGTATATCTTTGTTGGGTATGGTGTTGGAACAAAGGGATATAGATTGTGGGATCCCTACTACCTGCAAAATCATCATCAACAGAGATGTAAAGTTTGATGAATCCTCTCTTGTACGATTAGATGTAGATAGTAAATTGAAACAGATGATGTATTTGATTTTCAGCACATTCGATTGATGACAGACTTCTAATGATAGTCATGATGACCATAGTTCAGATTCTAGTCATGAACAGGGCTTCGGATACTAGTTATGAATAGGGTTCAGATATAGAGCGTGAACAGGGTCTCGGATGCTTTCGGTCATGAAGAAGTTCCCTACGGGATGGTAGTCACCAATTGCGGAAGCACCGAAACATCCTTAAGGAGGTCGACAAGAATCAAACGGGCCACCGTAGAAGGTATGATGATTATGTTACTTCAGTTGCATTTACTACTAATGACTGATGAACCTCTCGTGCTATCGGGAAGCAATAGAAGGTTCGAATAGTGACAAGTGGAAAGCGACCATGAAGGACGAAATGATGGCCTTGAGTAAGAATGGCACATGGGATCTGGTTCAACTTCCAAAAGACGGGGAAAAGCTGTGGGGTGTAAATGGGTTTACAAGTTGAAACAGGGGTGTGAATGATACGGAGGACAGGTACAAAGCGCGTCAGGTTGCAAAGGGTTTTCTCGTAAAGCGGGCATTGACTTTCATGAGATTTTTTCACCGATTGTTAAAATAGTTTCAATTCGAATTGTTTTAGCTTTAGTTGCTTTGTTTGATTTAGAATTACAGATAACTAGATGTTAAGACTGCTTTTCTACATGGAGATTTAGATGAGGAAATATATATGGAACAACCGGAAGGGTTTGTTCAAACATCACAATAAGAAATTTGTCTGCCAGGCTCAAGAAGTCATTATATGGCCTCGAAAGCAATACCTCGGCGATGGTATAAGAAGTTTGATTCTTTCATGTTGAGTCGGGGAAATATGTTAGAAGTGAATATGATCATTGTGTGTATTTCAAGCAATTGAAAAAATGGCATGTTCATTATCTTAGTGTTGTATGTTGACGATATGCTTTTAGCTAAAGCAAAAGCATTGATGAAATCAACGAAAGTTGAAGACTCGGATGGCAAGGACATTCGATATGAAAATCTAGGAGCGACAAGAGCAGATTTTGGGCATGGAGATTTTTCGGAGAGCAGAGCAATGGTAAGCTATGGCTATCACAACAAAAGTATATTGAGAAAATACTTTTGAGGTTTGGTATGAATAATGTGAAGCTCGTGTCAGGTCCCCTTTCGCTTCCCATTTCAAGCTTTCTTCGGGTTTATGTCCTAATACAGGATGAAGAAAAGGATTATATGTCTCTAATTCCATATGCTAATGTAGTAGGATGTTTGATGTATGCGATGGTTTGTACTCGACCGGATATTTCACATGCGAGTTGGGGTTGTCGAGCGAGTACATGGAAAATCCGGGTAAAGAACACCTGTCGACGAGTGAAATGGGTGCTGATTGCATTTGAGAGGCACAAGTAGTTATTGTATCACTTACAATAAGAGTAGTGAATTTGTTTATGGATATGTTGATTCCGATTTTTGCGGTGATTTGGATAAGAGAAGGTCGACTTTGTGAGTACGTCTTTACTCTTGCGGTGGAGCTATCACCTGGATGTCAAAGCTACGGAACATTTTTGCTTTATCCACCATCGAGCGAGAATACATTGCTACTTCTCATGCTTGCAAAGAGGCGGTTTGGTTGAAAGGTTTGCTTGGTGAGTTTGGTAGGTTACGGGACAACATCAGGTTACTTTGTGATAGTCAAAGTGCAATACATTTTGGCTAAGAATCGGCCTATCATAGTAAATCAAAGCATATTCCAATTAAGTACCATTTTGTAAGACGAGTTATTACCGAAAGGGGAGTCTCTCTTGAAAAGGTGCATACAAAGGAAAACTGCGTAAACATGTTCACTGAAACCGAGTTTTGTTGGAGAAGCTGCGTTGGTGTTTGGCTTCTCTTGGCTTGCAGAACAGGATAAAATAATAATAACAGGGCATCAAGCTAATTGTTTTCAAGGTGGAGATTGTTGAGATTTTTCTGCTCTAAATAAAATAGGGAAAAATCTCGATGAGGTGACAAAAAAATTAGGAATTAGTTCCTAGATTAGCTCCGAGTTTGTTGGGAGGGAGTTAATGCATCCTAAATTTGAGTTGAGAGGATTTATGAGGTACATTAGATTCTCTCGCTATATAACGATGTATCCATACGTTTGTTTTGGATAGAGTGTGGGTGTGAGAGTTTGTAATCTCCCCGTTCGAATTAATAAGATTGCCAATGCTCCATTGTGTGGACGTAGCCCAGGAGGTTTGGGTGAACCACGTTAACTCTGTGTCTTCTTCTGTTTATGGTTTTCTGCTGAGTGTTATGTGTTTAATGATTTCCGCTGTTAAACTTCAACATTCTCCTCTTTTAAGGTCCGATAGACCGCATTAGTCTTAACGAACGATAACCATCATCATCATCATTGTTATTTATTTTATTACAAATTCTTTTAATACCCAATTTCAATAAAATTTTAGACAAATTTACTTACTCGAGCTCTATTTGGCTTTATATTTGCAAAGCTCATCGAATGAAATTTTGCGACTTTGAATTTAATAATTTTTTTGGCATCCCAATGCCTTATAGATTCAATTTATGTAAAGTTTTATAAAAACATATTATTTGTATGTTAAAATATAATTATGAGTATATTCCATATTAGATAAATTATTATATAAAATTAATAAAATAAAAAAAATATAGTTTAAAAAATAACTAGAAATATTTTTTATATGAAATTTTAAGATAATGTAAAAAGATTAAAAGTAAATTTATTATGTATACGATTTAAAAAAAAATATTTATATAATTTCTCAAAACCTATAGTTAACATTGAAATTTTTTTATATAGCTAACATTGAAATTTTGTAAATAGTTTTTTGAAATTTACGATTTTATTAATCTCCTTTTGAGAAAAAATGATATATCAAATCAAGTCTTTCACGCCTTAAACGGAACCATGTGTACTCTTTTTTGTGCAAAATGATATATCAAATCAAGTCTTTCACGCCTTAAAAGGAAACCATGTGTACTCTAATCTTAATATTATACTATTTCACTAATACATTTGTAATGGAATGTCTAATCTTAATAGTGTACTATTTCACTATTACATTTTTAATGGAAGGTGATACCTGGAAAAAAGGATTTGGAGGATTTGGGGTAGTGTTGATGCAAATACCAGCATAGATCCATCTAACTCCGGATCTATCATGCGCCGAGAGGGATCAAATCTCTCGAGGTGCAAACCTATTTTTGAGTGCAAAACTTGAGGAAAGGTTTGCACCTCGAGAGATTTGATCCCTCTCGGCGCATGATAGATCCCGGAGTTAGATGGATCTATGTCGAGTTCAATCGGGTGGCATCAACGTCACATTTTTTCGATTACTAAATTTTTCTGATATATTTTTTGAGATGTACATCATACTTTGAAATTTTTAAGATTAGAAATACAAATTCTAACAAATGTTATTAATATAAATATGTTTGGTGATCTTAAAAATGAACTAATTAATATATTAAATAACAAATACACCTATCATATCATTGAAATATCAAATACACCTATATTAAGCCGACATTTATTTTTCAGATTATTAAATTTTTTTGTATATTTTTTGAGATGTACATCATACTTTGAAATTTTTTAAGATTAGAAATACAAATTCTAACAAATGTTATTAATATAAATATGTTTGGTGATCTTAAAAATGAACTAATTAAAATATTAAATAACAAATACAACTATCATATCATTGAAATGTGATATGAAGAATATATTGAAAAATAAATGAAAAAATACATAATTTATTTAGTATTTAACCTTAACTCGACTTCTTCTTCTTTTTCTCTTAGAAACACCGCACATTTTGCCATCTTTTCATATCGATCATATGGAAATGGTGGTTGAAATCGAAGACCATCCAAAGATTTAACTCGAGATATTGCAAGTAAAAGTGAGACCTTGTCGCTTCTGTCCTTCCAATATCAATAGTTGCCTTCTCTAGTGTCAATCCTCGGGACTTATGAATTGTTAATCCCCAAGCAAGTCGTCAATGGAATTTGTTTATTATTGCCTCTTTCAATAGGTATAATAGGAATAGTATGAGGGAATAATTCATCCCACGCAACTCCGACATATTTATCAAATGTTACTAAAACATATGTAGGAGGATTAGGAGGTGATGTTCCAGGGATGATACACAATATCTTCAACTACTCCAAGAGCACCATTGACAAGTCCCGCATCAGTCCATAAATTTGAGTTAGCATAACCCTAGCTCCAACAGCAAGAAGGACCTCATTATCCATATTTTCCTCATCCGCTTCCATGTTGTTGTTGTTATTTGATCTTGTAGCAACACTGCGTGCAACAGGGGTGATTTAGGGATACCAAGCAACGCTTATTGTGATTAGTGCACATCATCATTTGTTGCAAACAAATGTGTAGCCTTATTAAATGACTCTTTTGTTGAAGCATCCAATTTGAATCTGTATGTGTCATTAGTACTTTCCAATCTTCTATTGTTGGAATTGCATCTCTAACGTTCATTAATAAATGACGAAATAATCTTTGATCATTGCTTTCAGTCCATCTTGCATCAGTATCTTGTATCAAGAGTTACAACGATTGTAGAATAAATTCCATAATTCTTTTGCATGACCTTCACATGCATATGCGAGTCTATCCATAACGGGAGGTAGTTGTCCCAAATCACCAACTAATATAATTGATATACCTCCAAACGAGACTTCTTTTTTATGAGGAAAAGCTTGGCGAAGTCGAGAATCAATATGTGTCAACAAATTTCTCCCGATAAAACTCATCTCATCAATAAGAATGTACTTAATATGTTTCATCTCCTCTTGTAAGGTAAGCAAACGCGACTCTTGTAAATCGGTTGAAGTTCCTCAACGGTATATAAAGACGAGTGTATTGTCGATGCAGATACGTTGAATGCTGCAACACCCAGTAGGGGCCAAAAGAAGCAATGGGCTCTTATGAGGAAGAGAGTCGGGCTTTCAAGTCTTTGTTTTTATTGCACCAATCAAGTAAGACTTTCCGAGTATCTGCGTCCCTTCGATAATCATGAGTAAACTGTTTCTTCCTTGTCATCTTTGTAATGATCAAGAACTACATTAAATGCTCTTTTTTGCTTTTCTCTAAACTTTCAAATGAATATTTTTTTGATGATTCAGTAGTAACAATTGCATTCACTTTTTTTCTTATCGGATATGAATTTCATTTGCACATCTTGATGTCTCTTCATCAACAAAGCTAGAGCTCCAATTTGTCATAACATCACGATCCCTAAATCCAATCATGTCAAATTCGCTCGCATGTATAAACTTATTCTTATACAAACCTGAAATAATCTCCCACTCATGTTGCTTAGAATCATTTTGTACATGTAAATCATCTTCATCCTCATCTGGACATTGAGCTGGATCCTTTGAAGGTATTGGATTACGATCAATATGCCAAGGATTATATGAAAAATTTTTCCCAATTTTGTATGATGTCATCATCTCTAGAACCAATATCACGATGAAAATCACTGAAATGGCTTGTACAATACTAATTCGGACCAACAAAACTCAACAAAACTATTATTTACAGAGGGAGGCCCGAATGAAACTTCGGAAATACGCGTACAATGGCTGCGATTAACTCGTGGTAGCCATTTCTCATCATGCCGACGCTTTGTCATATGACCAAGATCTAGAAGCTTCTATCAATGAAATGTGCTCCATACTCATGGGTCTCTTCCTATATGCATCAATAAGAGAATTATCATTGTGGTCATTATTTTCATCAACTTTTACTTTTTTGAAAACATTTATCCCAACATTCAAAACAATGAATGTACGACTACATTCATTAAGAGGAAGCTCCAAAAGCATATGACATGTTTCTTGTGCTCTATATCCCCGTCAACGATAGTCTCACACAATAATGTTCTATATGCACGTGCTTCTGGTTCATTTGGATTTTGAATAGAGGAAATACGCATCAACATATCATGGAAGCTTTCAAACCCCTTTTTTCTGCTTTTGATGCATAGTTTGCTATGTAGTTAATCACAACATGCCTAGAAAAGAACGGTGTTTCCAATCCATATTTGCACGCCACATCATCAATGTTTCACGATTATGTGTATTTAATCGATCATCATTTCGTCTAGGTTCATATATTTTTTCTCCACTCTCATCAACATAAAGTCTTGACATTTTGCATAGCTCCCATGGTGCCTTATATCTACACACCAATTTTCCACCCTTCTTTCTAAGGCATGACTTCTCATTACAGGTGATGTGGCGCTCAACAAAATTGAGAAGTTGTTCATAGTCCATCATCGGATCAGATTGAAATATTTGTTCAGTGTTCTTTAAGCAAGGATGATCATCATCGTTCCGTTGAATAGGCATCTTTATTTGATATTCATTATGTGGATTGAATGCATGGACAGATCTATCAAAGTATTCTTTTGCAAATCTAACTTGATTCGGGTCATTCCAATTCAATTTTTCCATATTGGGAGCATCTTTTTAGCCAAAGAAACCCATGGACATGTGGAGATCCACGATGTTGCCATTCATAACGACACCAAAAATCGTAGCACGATGAAATTTTGAAAAAAATCTCATCTCGAAACAATGTATGTCTTAAATGCGCATAACTTGCTACAATGTGAGGATTATCAATGACATCTACGGCGTCTCCATTTTCTTGCTTCCTTTGGATCTGTAGGAGAGGTACCGGCATTAGTATATGCAAATCAGGGCCATTGCATATCCGCACACTTAGTGTGAAGAATATTGTAGGAGATCCAATTTGTTGTACTAAGTCACATAATTCGCTCACGACATTTGCTCCAATATGCATGCACCTCTTCAGAACATGTCCAAATCTCATCAATCTATCCGCAATTTTGGAATTAGGAAGATATTGCAAATGCTCTCGTAACTCATCAAGCTGTTGTAGATAGTATTCGTCATATTTTTTTTAACAAACACTGCAGAGAAGACGCTTGACACTTGATGTCTCTATGATGATATTGAGTAAAAAATATCTAAATCGAGGATGTCTCCCAAACCTATTATCACGAAATCCGAGGAGATGTTTGCATACTCATGAAGATGCACGTTTCTTTGTCGTGCTTGTAACCAATCTGGCTTCTCCTCTAGGGAATAATGTTGGAAATGCCATATCAAATAACCCTTCGATGATTGTATCTCATTTATTGGAGATGAACCAATTCTAGGCCAATTAATGACATTTGTAGTTTCACCATCTAGTTGGTTTTCTTCTCTATTAGGATTATCTCGCCCATACACGAATAAGTTCAATTTCCCTAGGTGCATTTGGAGGCCTTACAGCAAAAGAAGTTGTATCATAATCATCTAAAGCATCTTCATGACTGGAGCACCTTCTAACAATGTAATGTCTATGTCATTGTCCATACTCGTGAATAGTACAATGAAATTGATCATATGTGACACATTTGTTGTTTTTTCCGATAACTGCGTCCACTGCATGCATATCAATTTCTACACCTTTATAATATGGATCATTTTGAATCTTATAAAGTAATGCATCGAGTACCTTTTGCCTTCTAACGGTGAAATCATAGCTTGATCCTTGTTGACCTTTTTTTCGACCACCATCATTAAATCCAAGTCTTTAATATGTCAGAGGCAATTTATTGGCAACATCTTTAACATCTTGAGGAAAACTAATTGTGTGTCCTCTATATTTGTAGTGGCCACCTATAGAATGCATTACCGCAAAATTGGACTTGCTCTTGCTATCAACATTTCCTCAACTTAGTGTAAGACTTCCAAGGATCAAAGGTCGCAACTCGGATTCTATATGATTTTGTAATGAAAATCTATGTTTATTACCCTCTTTTTTACATCTTGTACACATTGGACTGTCTTTGTAGTCACCACTTGAATTCCGGATATCCGACTCCTCACACACATGGCACATTTGAGGATGAGATAAATTATCAATTCTTTTCACGTAAATCTTTTATGTGCAATAACTTCATCTTCCACCGGTACATTGGAAATCATTTCACATTCATCGTCACATTGCTCCATTGATTTGATGATTTTGTAGATTTCATACTCTATAGGAGAATGAGCCTCAATTGTTGGCCCTAGATCACTATGACCTTCAATTTGTCTTTTTTCTATGTGAGCTTACATATTGCTTGTCTTTGTTTTCTTCTATGTTCTTCTTTTTCGCCCTCATCCATTTCTTCAAATTTCATTCTTTTTCTTTGAGCGCTATTTATTCTTTACGCTTCCCCTTTAATCCTCATTTTGCCTTTCTCGTTGCCGCCTTTTTCTTTCACGTTCCTTCTTTTCGTTGTTCTTCCTTTTCTTCATCAGATCTATATTTTGTCTTCGCAATCTTCGCTTCTCATTTCTTTCTTCCCTCTCTGCTCTCTTTCAATTTCAATCACTTGTTTCGTAATATTTGATCCTTGTCTTTTAACTCTTTCTTCTGTTTACACTTCTCATTTCTTCAATATTGTTATTATTAGTTTCTCCATTACTAGTACCCATGATATTATAATCCTGTACAAAAAAACCAAACACATCAATTAACCATATATATATATATTTAATACCTAATCACGTGAATATCAAATATCTAACTACAAAAATATTTAATACTCTTGTTATGTCTAAACACAATTTACAATATTTAATACTCTTTCTATATCTTTAAGGCAATTAAAGTACACCCTAATATTGTAGAATTACAATTAAAACCATGATGGTTTGTGGTGATTCGTAAAGAGACAAAATATATATTGAATTATTTGAAGAAATTTGCATTCAACCATTTTTTAAAAGAAAATCAATTAAGTGAAATAATAATCCACACTTGCACAATACATAAAACATATTAATACAAATCCAACTTTATAGACATTCATTTTTTGAAGAAAAAGTAATGTATTGATCCAATGTCTTGAACTTCAATAATTTTGGCATATGTCCCACTTTACGTATATTCTATACATGACAAAATATATTTTGAATCAATACATTACTTTGATTTGAATGACAAACCATTGTTCACCTTACGCTATATGCATCGATACTATTTGCACCACCATATCTATTAATTTATCACCATACGTGAGTTTAATAGATTTGCACTAATACTATTAAATCAATATATATTTTGTCATGACAAACCATTCGCTCTACACGTATACTTCTATACATGACAAAATATATATTGAATCAATATTGAATCAATGTCATTACTTTGAATAATTTTTAGCATCGTTCACTTTGCACGTAATGTATAGACATTCAAAATTTCAATAATTGTATTGAAATTTTCCGTCCCACTCACGTGAACTAATTAACTGAATTCGATCTCATTTTATTTGTTTGGACATGTTAGGTTAAAGACTGAAATTACTCGGTCAACTTTTTCCTTTCATTATTATTAAACGTATCTCCTACTTGAGATTTTTGCATACGGAAATATGAAAAAAATGTTTTGTCTTCGAAATATTTTCTAGGTATCCCTGAGGAGATCCCGAGGAGAATGTGAGAGTTAATCCGTTTTAATGTAACAATTGCACAATCACCTTATAGTTTAACGACAAACGTATTAACGGAGGCGGATCATGCGCATATAGTATATTTGAAAGGTATTATGGAAATATAGTTTAACGAAAAAACGTAACAACGTAACCAAAACCCTAGCAACGAAAGCGTTACTGAGCTCACGCATGAACTCATGCTTCTCAGTTTACGCACATGATGGTGAAATCTCAATTCATACTATTATTGTGAATGCTTGAAACCCTAATCGAAACCCTCAATTGTGTCGCGAGCAAAGGAGCTTTAAAGACCGAAGTGTGTTGTGAGATTGGGAGGGCATGTTACATATTTATATAACTTCAATAACCGCATGTCATGTAGAGACCCGACCATGAATTGTACGCCGCAAGAAATGGTAAGGGAGAAATCGAAGAATCACGACGTTATCATACGGCAATCTTAAAGACGAAGTCGGTGTCCGGGGAGATGGTTTTCAATTGTAATCACATAGTTGGAACTTGGGACTTTCGGTGATGAGTGGGGAAAAGCTGTGCATGAGGAGAATTCAAATGAAAGTTCCAACTAATTGTTGCTATGGGATGGTGTCACTAGAAGTCGGGAGATGTTGGTCGGATAAATCCCTAATCGAAAATGACAACGACGTAAAAATCATAGTATTGTAATTTCTTGCATTGAATTGTTCGACTCACCTCTATACGACTCGTAACCGCTCCACTGAAATGCCCCACGAAGCCAGACAGCTCCCACGGTACCAGCGCCTAGGAACCAAATACGACTTCGATCGAGCTCGAGGGGTTCAGTACTGAATCACGCCACGGGAACCAAATACGGATATGTTCGATCTGACTTGTTTTAACTTTTTTTTGGTTTATTTATATATAATTATTAAAACTTATTTGTTAAGTCGACATTTATTTTTTATTTTTTATTATTTTAATTTAAAATTTGAGTCGACATTAAGCGACGTGACAAACCCGACATCGGGGTCATATCTTGGGTTGTAGATGCGCCTCTCGGCGAAAAATACTTGTTGGTGTTCGGTGGGTAAATAATATTATGTCCAAAACTTGGGAAAATTTGATCATGAGACTCAAATTACCATCCTTCATTCCATCAATAACATAAATGGAGGATGGACCATCATGATTTGAAATCCTTTCCTTTTATGGAGGAATAACTCTTATCACTAAAATAGTACTAAGTGGGTTTAGAAGTAACGTGTTACATGTTAGGGTACGATTATGAGGAGGTATACATAAAGGGAAAGGATAATATGATCATTATGCTCTTCTTATGAATCTGAGTAGGGATAATCTATTTTTTACCTTATCATTACTCGAATGAGACTGGATTGTTGATGAAGAATAGGTGTGGTTTCCCAATAAGAATGTAATTAAACTCATCCAAACATGAAAGGATGACCCAAAACCTCTTATATGCTATACATTGTAGCATAAAACCTCAAGATATAAGGGGTGAAATTAAGGTAAAAAAATTAGTTTTAAAAAATTAGTATCAATGGAATTGCACTCTTATCCTGACCATGAGATAGGATTTTAGAAAACGTATAGAACAATCTAAGTGCTCCTTCATTTGAGATGACATGAGAAAGGAATACACACGTTCATAGTGGAAGGTGACATTTATAAAAGGAACAAGTGTGAGAGAGTGAATACGCATGTGACATTGCAACTACTCATAATTTAAGTGTTTTTTACGTTAAAATTTCGATGGGTTTTTTTTAGTTCACTTTCTCAAGATCGGAAATAGATATTCATGGTGGAAATTGACTTCACTTTCAAATATTCTTTCTTTTGTTTCTTACAACACTTTTTTATATCATTCAAGATTATCCAAATATTTGGAGATAAGATTCTAAAATTACATGGAATTCCTATTTCCATTGTCACAATTTCTTATGCGAATTTCACCCATGAATTTTGGTGAGTTTTGCTTAAACTAGAGGGTTACTTTTTAGAAACTGTTTGTGATGGATACTTTTTTCCTAGAATGGGGTTCATATCTCTCCTCGATCTTATATTTTCTTTGGGTATTCCAATTTTTTTTGGTCGAAAGACTAGTATCTTTAAAAGTAGATAATATAAATTCATCTATTTAGGATATTTTTTTCTTTCGAGTCTTAAATTATAAGTGGACAAGAAAATTAATGGTTGGACTAACTATCACACTAAGAGTGGCCAGGGGATGAATCATTATGTGAGAAATTTTTACCATTTCACAACTTTTTCATCAATGAATAATAATGTAACAATGAATCATAACCATTTGCAAAAAATTAATAAGTAGAACAATGCATCATGAAACTAGCATAATATTAATAAGACATCAAGAGGTCATAACTTCAACACAAGAGGGTAGATGATCCAGATTTGTGAAGGAACGAAATTTAATCAAAACAAAAAAGATACATCGAAAGAACATAATTTCAATTAATTAATAACAAGTATTGAAAATTGTTTACCCGTAGGATGGAATAAACTAGCTCGGGTGATGGTAGCTTATCTATGAGAAGATATGTGATGAATACATGCCTTCGAGTTGTGTTACAATGAGGCCTTGAGAACATTTTTTATCATAAAGAAAAGTGTTAAACCCTAACTCTAGGGGGATGAAGCACCAATGGTTTTGAGCCTCTGTTGGGGTATGTTAGGCCACCAACTTCAGGGGGTCATAACTTTGGCATACGATCTCCATTTAACTATCATAATACCTCGTTTCGAATATATCCACGAGAAGGGGAAAAGGTATATGTGAAATAGGATTTAATACTTTTTCTACTCTCTATTTTTTTACCGGAAAATGTCTTTTAGGACCTCAAAACGACTCGAAAGTTTATGACTCAAAAATTTTAACAAAAAATAGAAAGTTGTGCTAGAATTAAGGAGAGTGAAAGAAAACAGTGTCGGGGGTCCAAGTGGAATAGGCGAGTGGCCACCAATATCCACCTAGATCATTCCCCTTTCTCCTAAGGAAGAAATGGTCCCCATTGTATTCAGTGCCTTAATGAGATGGGGAAACTTCTATTGCACTTGGTCCCCCTGGTGAGCCACTTTCCTTCGTGCAAGAGTCTGGAAGACTTTGACAACATCATACAATTGGACCCCCTATTGGTGAGTGTACTTAATTTGTGTGCCCATGATCCGTTAAGTCGTGGCCTTTTTCAATGTAATCAAGGTTGATCTCTATTGGTGTCAACTCGCTCAACGAGTCATCGATGTGTCAAAAAATGGTGGAAAGTATGGTCAAAGCCGATCCACATTAAACATTGGGTGCATGACAAGGAATGGGGGAATATTGAGCTTGGAAGCATTATCACCCACAACCTTCGTGATGGTGTAAGGCCCATATCAAAGTGGTCAAAACTTTTGATGGGATCTAGTAAGGCATTATTCCTATAAATGTAACCAAACTTTGTCACCCACTTGAAACTTATGTGTCACATTGATGTTGATCATGAAATTTTTTTGTACTTGGAATTAGCTTTATCTAATATATCATTGACCTAGTGGCAAATGTGTTGGATGCGTTCAATAAATCGGTGGCTTTATGAGCTTTAGACTGAAAAATGTGTATATTCTACCTATGTAGTCGGAAGAGGAATTTCAACATCAATGGGACACAATGGTTGAAAACCCATGCCCACTTCAATTGGGTTGTGGCCATTCGAGCTATGGATAGATCTATTATAGTTTTGTTTCACATAGGGAAGACTCTCATCCCATGTTCGTGGATTCTTGGAGTTGTACATGCATAGTATGTGCACTATCATCTCATCTGACAACCTATATTCGACCATTAGTCCGCGGATTGAATGGAGTTGACTTGGTGAGCTTAGTGTAAAATAAAAACTAGAGGCTTGAAGAGAATTTTCTCAGGAAATTTCTATCTCGATCTAATATAATGGTCAACGGGTATCGCAAAATGTACGCACACTTGTTCGAAGAATAGTTTGGCGGTGTCTTCGTTTGTGATGCTCTTCTTGCAGACACATATATATAGCCATCTTAAAAAATCTATCGATGACCATAAATACATAGTCATTCCCATGCTTGGTAAAAGGGATAATAGACATATAGTCAGTGAAGATGGATTCTAAAGGTTGGATAGGAGTAGGTAGAGTAGTGCACATGTATTTCTTCTTAATGGTTGTTTTGGCGATGGTAGAGGCAAGTGCAAGATTTGATATATTTTCCAATGTCCCGTCATAGTTTTGGCCAATAAAAATATTTTTGCAAGTACTTCCACTATATTCTTGACTCCAAACTATCATTTGAAACCTGTTGTAATGTGTCTCCAAAATCTTCTTAACACACTTGCTTGAAGGAACACAAATATGTCCGAGATAGCACAACGAGTCGCCTTAAAAGTGGAAGTCTATATTTTTTTTCATCCATCAACATCTTGTAGGTTGTAGCAAACTCCGAGTCACTTTCATATAGTTTTGTCCATCCCGGAGGTATTGTTCCCGTAAGAGTTTAGAATTATACTCATTTTAAAAATTAGGGGTCAAATTTGAGGCAATCTTCAACATCATTAGTGCTTCTCTTATTATACTTTATGTTAAAATGGAATTGTTACAGGTATGTGGACCATTTGTGATGGTGATAGTTTTGCAACCTCCAATGTTTCTCTATAAATTGAAGAAGTTGGTGATCTGCGTGGATGATCATTTCCTTCCCAAGGATATAATGCTTCCATTTCGAGCATGCCTAGATGATAAAGTACATATCCTTAGTATAAGTGGGGTACCTATGAATAATATTAGAGATTATCTCATTGTGATAGGAGAACTGGACGCCCTTACTAAGTGAGGATTGTACTAATAGCATAATCTAAGGGAGTTTGTCTCAATCTCAAATAGTTTTTGTATGTCTAGAAAGGTGGGAGAATGGTGAAAATACAAGGTGGTGTTTTAGTTCAACGAATTCCTTATGTTTTTTCCTCACATGAAAAAAAAACTTTGTTTTTATTATTTTCTTGGTAAATTGACTTAAAGTCCAAGTAATAAGAGAGAAACCCAACATGAATCTTTGGTAGGAATTAGCAAGGCTAAATAAGTTCGAAGCTCTCTAGAGTTGTCGGGTGATGGCCAATCCTGAATGACATGGATCTTAGTCAAATCCACATGCACACCTTGCTGTCAGTCAATTATAGCTCGAATATTGGACCTGGTCCATGCCAAAGGATACCTTATCCAAGTTTATCGAGGGATTATATTTATCGGCTTCCAGGTATTCAACTTGTGCAAACTCTTGTGCTGATGAAGAACCTTTATGATATTTACATTGAATTTTAAATCGTCGAACATACAAATGTTCAACTTGTTCCAACATTTTGAATGTATTTTTAAAATAGGTCAATGATTGTAAGTGACAATCATGTTTCTAAAAGTTACGATGGTGTGGTATGAAAAATACGATAAGTCCATATGAGGAAACCTTTCATCCAGTGAAATGAAGTTCACGTGTAGAAAGCTAACTCGAATCTCAATTTGGGATCTACATACCAAATATTTTAATTTAAGTCGCATGGCAATCTAACATTTTTAGCTTGAGCCATGAAAAGTAAGTATTTTTCCACATATATGGGCTATTAGGATGAACAATTCACTAAATAATGGAAGATTTCAAATTGTGATAAACATATTTTGAGAATGAAATATTTCGATAAAATTATATCATCAATCCAAATGCAAATTTCTAAATGAAAGGGGAGTAAATATCATACTTTTCTTGGTTGGAGGATGACCAATCCTACATCTTCTAGGATATGGGAATTCCTTGGATCCTCCAAGCACTTCTCTCCTCAGCCTGGATTGTTTCGTCGTGTTCCCAATATTGTTGTAATCGTCACAATCATATATCCAATAGAATATATTTCTCTCTCTCGATCCTCGTTTCTCCACCATGTCTTGTGCTCTCAATTTCTTCATACTGAATCACATTAATTTAGCGTATATAGTTATGAATACATGATGCATTGAATATTGTCATTTTCCATGAAATATACAATATTTTCATCAAATATCACTTAGACTTTAAAACTATGAATTGAATCAATATTTCTCTATTCATCATACCTTATTCGTAGAAGAAAAGGTGATCACGATTCTGTTGGTATGAAAGGAATATCCACAAATTGCACTTAAAATGTAGTTTCCCTTCACTAGGATATCAAGAATTAGGGTTTTTAAGAAACACTCTCTTGAATGCATATTTTTCATCAAGACTACTCCAAGAATTCCCTAACAAGAATTCCACTTGTACGTTATTTTGTAGTGAGTATATCCGACAATGGGCCCATCGAAGGGTTTCAAGTGTAAATAAGATGCTTCATTAGCCATTTTTTCCCATTCCACTTTCTACCATGCATAAAATTAGAAACTAACATAGCTATTTAGATATAAAACACCATGGAAGCTATCTAAACAAAATCAGTGGAGGAAATTAAATAAATCAACTAATGATTTACTCGGATCAACGTAGTCACTATCGATGAGTTGAAAATACAATTTATTTCCCATCAACTTAGATACATCATCATTCGCAGCTCTAGTGTAATTGATAATGCTCAAAAGTACCTTTTGCAATATTATTATGCCATGAATGGTTTGTTCGATGCCCTCTTTAGGAAAGTTGTATTTGTGAAAAGATATTTCTTATCGTTTGAAAGAAAAAAAATTCTACATTGGGATATTCTCTTCTTGAAAAAAATTTATTTAAAATTTTTTTGATTATTACATGTGATCCTCCATGAAAGTTTAGGGAAACCATATAAAGGGGTAAAACCAACTTGGTTTAATTTCATGTTGCTCTCCCAAATATCTCAAAGTCAACATGGGGAACATTGAAACAAAATAGAGTGCATCCATTTTTTTCTCTTGTTTTATGATGCTCAACACCTCAATACTAAGTCTCATCATGCTTTCCTAATGTTTAGCTTTTTTTCCAATGGGAATCACCTGCCTATTTGTAGGTTATGTTTAGGAACCGTCGTAGTTAAACCAAAAAATTTCCAATGATTTCCACATTTTCTTATCTACTGTATTATCTCCAAGCGGCCTACCTTGTTAATGAGATGAAGAACCTATGTAAGATGCTCATTTTTATTACGTGTTATTTTATACAAGGTCATGTTTTAGAATTGTCCGTTGAAGACATTTTTGTATCTAGTGTTAGTCATCGGTAATTTTTTTCCTTGATGATGACTAAATGACTCATCCCAAGATTTCTAGAAACCCGAGTTCATAAACATTGTGAGTTCTATAAATCTCATTGCCTTCATTATCCTCAAGATAATTTTTCACTATCTCATCACTCCATAATGTCTAGCTTTGCTTACTAGTCCCGTAAAACCCATTAGATGCTTGTATCACCCATTACGTGCATATATATTCACCTTTGGCCCAAATCCTCTCTCTGTCTGAAAAATTTCCTACTACCACCTAAGCCTACCAATCAAACAACTTTTTTATGCCTCCCATGATACTCTCAAACACTTATGGTCTCAAATTGTCTCCGTAGACCCTTTGGATAGTCAAGTATGTTGATTTTTCAGATCTTCAATACACTAAGCTTATCATGGATCCTATATTACACTTGAGTGATCCCTAAGTCTAAGTTTCGGTCCAAAATCCAAATCTCGGAGAGCCTCCACTAGGACACCTAGGGTTTCATGAGTCTTAGGGTGGATTTGGTCTCCTTCGAATCTCTCGTTTTATACCTACAAGGAGACCGCTTTAAAAAAAAGGGGGAAAAGAGAAAAGTAACTTGGTCCAAAACTAATAAAGAGATCCTTTAGGGAAGGTCTTCGATCTGAAGCATAAATTGCAGTAGGGGAAAAGCTTCTCCCTTGCTCACTCTGCCGGGAAAACCAAAGGGACAAACATATCGGATATGAGATAAAGGTAAAAGAGGAGAAATTTATCATAGGAAGATCATCGGTAGGGAAAAGGGACAATAAGCATGTGTTTTGAGGGATTAGGTTAGAAAATGTTGTTAGCAAAAACAAGGAATAAATTCTAAGGTTGCAAAGGCAAAGGTTACCTAACTCAATGCACAATTATAATGACAAAAGAGTTTTGATAGGTTTCTTGGAAATTAGAAGATAACATCATTTATATTTTTCCGAGCAGCCCTCAAACTTAGAAATTTGGAAAGGAATGATAAAATGATCAAAAAATGATAAAGCCTCCTTCATTACGGCGATATGGCTACAGAGATTCACACAGTCGCCTCTCTAGGGTTTTTCCAAAAATAACAACTGTTTCACTGTACTAAAAAGGAGAAAAGGAAAATAAATAATCGAGTTTGAAGGGCTAGTCTCCCGCAAATGTAAATCGAGAGGTTCTCAAGTTAGAAAAGAAAGAAAAGCTAAGTTTTGAGTCTCTGAGAATGCCCAAGTCAAAACCATGGCTTAGTATAGTTGTTTTATCATAGCAAACAAACCGTGGGGAAAAATACCTAGAGGGGGTGAATCAATATCTAGGACTTACTCCAAAACATTTTCACTTTTTCATTAAAACCCATACGCTACTTTGTTGAAGCCAACTAGCGTATACACAGATATCCTTCATAAAACTTCACGTATACACAAAGATCTAATTATGCCATTAATTCTTCACTTATATCATTCCATCATCATTCAATAGATGTTCAACAAATATAAACATGTACAGAAGAACAAAGTAGTAAATCATCCACATATAAGCACACACATGAACACTAGATTTTAGGTGAAAACCCCAAGTCGGGAAAAACAATTACAACCATAATGTCCACCAATATTTATTATAGAGAAAGATCTTTACAACATATGCATCCTACTAGCGACCTCTACAAAATCTGTACACTCACCGGGCTCGCTACCGGCCTCTCTGGAAAGGGAGCTACGCACCTTCATCTTCGCTATCACTTTCTCTGGAAGGATCGACCCACATTTGAAGGATACAAATCCCTCAAGATCACCATGGACCATGTTTCATCAATTTCACACTCGGATCCAAAAGTTTTCAAACACAACTTGCAAAAAGCACTTTTTTCATCATATTTTTCGGATCGACCACTCTCACACATTAGCTTCAATCATACATCAAAACTCATTCTCATCAATTCAAACAACCCGGATCATGAGAGCACATCAACGGTGGTAGCATAGTACAACATAACAGATCGTATATTTTATACTTCATACTCAGCAAAACCCCTAGTTTTTCACACACGTTTTTCATCGATCCAACAGACTACTGATATACGTCATGTATACAAACCCATTTATACATATCGCGACATACCTTTAGTAGCTTTGTCACCTTCCATACACACTTTCGCTATGTCAACCCGCTACACGACATACGTCTGTAATCAAACTAGCGACGATCTTCAAACATTATAGAGCAAAGATACTTTCATCAAATCAGACATATTCAGGTTTACATTTTACCTTTATTTTGATGACGATGACCTTCATCTCAAATCTAAACATTCCGGATCTAGAAGATACAAATACTACTTTTCAGATCTAGATTCCTTCTTCATCATTTTCTTCATAGATGCATCACGGATCAGATCTATCATCAAACTTGCTATTCTTTCCATACATACATACTTCTGTGAGTGAAGTATCTCATTCAAACCTGTACTCTACACACACCTTTTGCACAATGATTTTCTTTCTCCTTATATAGGTTTACCTTTTTCAATACCATGAGCTAAAACCACATTATTTTCAATGGTATTCTCGGACGGGATCACATAGAGATACCAGCGCTCAACACTAATGGGTCAATACCATGGTAGTAAACCCTTGGTTTTACATATTTGAGCACATTTTATCCATGCGACTTTGGCAGCATGTTTGCGCGGCATACCACTTTCTATTAAGCAAACCCTCGTATGCCTGTGAAATACACTTTTCATCATTACTTTAACATATTGATATTTATTTTCTCGCAACCTGCCACTACTTTGTAGAACATCAGATTTATACATCATTAATTAGTATATCAATTTAGTTTCCATCAAGTACAACTTCATCAAGTAGGTTGCCATCATCTTCTTCAAGTGTTGCCATCATCTTCATCATGGGTCATCACGACAACACTGTGACATATGTGCCAACAATCTCTTTCGACTTAACTGATAACCACGATGGTGTTTGATCACAATCGGAATAGATACATACACAATGATATTTCTCCCCTATTCAAACACACCATGTCACTTTCCTCCGATCACATCGAAAGACGAGGGGTCGGATCAAACTAACACAAGGTGTTTTCCCTTCATGTAGATAGAAGAGCACCTGGTAGATCTGATGGCATTGAAGCTTTACGTCTTCTCAGGTTCATGCTGAATGTTCAAACATATTTTTCAATGAAGTACATGACTCTATGACCTTCCTATCACTACGACTCATACTTTGCATCAAATATCCAAACCAAGTGGATATATATGAGACTCAGCAATTACCCAACCAAGAGGTTTAGTATTTTTTGACTTGAGTACCCAACCAAGTGGGTTTACACATTTGACCAGCACCCAACCAAGTGGGCTTTTACACTTTTGATCGATCCTCACATGACTCGAAAATTGCTAATCTTTTACATCATAGGTCTCAACATGACCTTTTTCATCAAATTATAAATATGACTTTTCATTACCAATACGAAGCGACCTCAAGAGATCATATTTTCGAATCATAATGCTAACATGCATTATACTTTCTGACAAAGCTAAGCACGTTTCTCAGATCAGACATCAGCCATTTCCTTCATCTCCCCTTAGCTAGTCATCTCAACACTCTTTCAACGGAAAGATCATCAAGGTATCTTTACCCAATATCGAAATGATGCAGTACAAGAGATAAAGGCCACCAGAGATACCATACGTGATCGGAGATACCAAATAGCACCACCTTAGTCTAGTAAAAGTGCGACCCGTAAAAATTGTCGTGCCAAACCACATACGTGTTGTTTACGTCATATGAACTTCCGTATATATCGCATCGTGTTTTCGTGAAATTTGCATATCCAACTCCATCTTCGCATTTTACGCAGTCTGATCCTCTGTGAGGTGACGATTCCACTTCTTTCAAGATATTTTGAATGCTTCACTGAATATATGAGAGCGTATAGATGGAGACAATGTAGTGGTGTCTTCAAAGTTGTCATCTGATATGTTGTTGCATAAGCACATTAGTAACCGTTTTCAAACTTTTTGCAAGATCAACATATTC
Source organism: Pinus albicaulis (assembly GCA_034641835.2). Taxonomy (NCBI): domain Eukaryota; kingdom Viridiplantae; phylum Streptophyta; class Pinopsida; order Pinales; family Pinaceae; genus Pinus; species Pinus albicaulis. Next base: position 26,634 of record JAXQQM020066424.1, on the reverse strand, counting down.
TTTCCAAGAGGAATTATCATACCCGTAACAACTATAATAAAGCAATACTATCGACAATCATTCATGTGATCCGATATCACCAAGATCTTCAAGATTTATCATGACCGGGAATCTGTAACATGGGAAAGAAAGAAGTCTCCAACCAGCAACAAACTTTACATGATCCATCCTCACATCTAATCATCAGGTCTTCATATTATCCATGTGAAAACAAAGACATACTTGTGCAGAAAAGCGATCGAGGCTCATCCATAATCTTCATCATAAGAAACCATGTATCATTTCATCATCATTTATAAACTAGTAATAAGCGAGTGCGTACAATAATACAATCATTAATAGTGTCGACATGTCTCCTCAACCTAAATGTTTCGATCTTCTACTGTCATACAAATTTTTCTTATCATAAGTACCTATGATCACTCTCCACTATAATTGCGTAGTATACGTTAGTTCAATCACAACGCATGAAAATAAAACATTGAAAACTTCATATTCCTTCATCTTCAGTTGTACCACCTGTATTGCTCTTTCTTCACATCGGATACTCGTCGAATACACATAACCCGTAATAACCAAACCAAGCATGAGAATCATCACATATTTGTGCTCTCCTGTGATGATACATTAATAACTCTAATTAATGCGTCTCACATCACTCGCAGCATCATTCGGAGAAGTAAGTTTAGACGCGATGACCATGTGTAGGTCAATATTCTCACTGCCTTTTCGCACGCCTTCATTCTTTTTCCAAATTTTCTTTAAACTTTCTAATTGTGTCTTGAATTTTGATTTATCTAATTTCATCATCATGCTCATCTAGATTCCTTTTTCCACGTGTCCATACTTGTTACAAGCATAACATCTCATCATGACCAAAGAAGAAGCATATGATCAATAGTGATTCTCTATTCTTCCTTCTCTATTGCAATCATCTGCTATGACCATACTTGTTGCATGAAAAACAATATCCCTTGAAGCACCCAGAGACCTTTTCAATAAGAATTGCTTGACCGTGATTCGAAATGATCTGCTTCAATTTGGTCATAGGATGCCCATATGTATGACATTTAAAGCATTCAACATTATTGAATGATTTCTTTGAGACCCATGATTGTTGTTGACCTTTTGTTTTCTTTCAACACTTCAGGTTTTGCTTTGTCATCTTATGAATCTTTAGCACTTCTTACAACTAGATTCTCCTTGAGCCGTTTCATGAAAACCCGTACCATGTTTAATAGAAGGAGACCTTTGACTACTAAGAATATTGTCCGCATCTTTGGTACTATCTTGGAAACCTTAAAAGTTTGTCTTTTCTTCCTAATTTGGCTCTTTTGAGAATGTTTTTCTCTACTCAACCTCGAAGCTACGGCACTGCTTCTTCATACTTTATTCAACCTCTTTTTCGTTCTTCGCAAAGTTTTGTAGAGTTCTTCATTATTCTTGTTCGAGTTCTTCAAGATACCTGCTGAGAGATGATTTCTCCATTTCTTTCTTATTTGGATATGTTTTCCTGGACTCTTCTTTGAGAAGATGATTTCGTCGTCCTTCAAGTCTTTCATTCTTCTTGTTTGATTTTTCTAGATCTTCTTGAGAGAGATGATTTTAGCTTCAAAATCTTTTCATTCTTCTTATTTGAATATTCCTGATATCCCTCTTTCGAGGGAGATGATTTCACCTTCAAGTCCTACCATACAGCTGGATACATCCTTCGTACGTCCTTTTCGACCTAGAGACTCAAATTCTTTGTAGGCGAGATTCCTTTTCCATTAAATATTCTTTCTGTCGATCTTTTGAGAACTTCTCAGGTCCATAGTATTACTTTCACTATCTTCACCATTGCTAGCACAAAGAAGAACATCGCTGAAGAACAACAATCACCCCATGTTTTCATCTTCTTCATTTTCATCGTGACATGTTTTCTTCGGGATATCTCTCCTTTCCTTGAGCTGCCTTCTGCTTTTGCTCCTTTCCCATTGTGATCGGATCTCCACGCTAGGTCGGTCGTACGCACGGAAAGGGCTACGTCACAGGAAACCAACTTGTTGGGAAAAATACTTGTGAGAGTGCAACCGGTGATTTAGAGGCATACTCAATTATTTTTTAATCTCTACTTCTGCAAAACCGCGACACGCTACTTTCGTTTGGCTACATTAGCCGCGTATACACTTTGAGATATCCTTCATGAAAACTCGCGCATACAGAGATCTAATTATGCCATTAATTTCTTTCACTTTATATCATTCTCACCACTCATTCAATAGATGTTCACAGCGCGATAAACATGTATAGTAAGAATAGAGCAAGTTTCACCGCACATGTGTACAACACACATGAACACTTTGTGATTTTAGGTGGAAAGCTCGTCGGGAGAAAACACACACGCATCGTCTCTGACCATCATATATTATAGAGAAATGGCGGCTACAACACATGTGTGGTGTAGTCTCCCTACCGCCACGCGGGCACCCACAACGCGCGCTTTACTACGCCTTCTCGGAGGGGAGCGCACGATCCCGAACTCGTTATTGACCTCTCACCGGAAGAAAGCTCGACCCGATCAGACAGGCTACAGCCTCGTGCCCACCACCATGGACCACGCTTTCACCTAATTTGTCCACACGCAGGATCCGTAAAGCTCGCTTTTAGAACACAACTGCGGAGCCACTTTTCACCATACTGTTTGCAGATACTGGACCCACTCCACACATTTAACCTCAATCATACACCAAAGCCCAGTTCTTATCACTCGGACAAACCCGGATACTTATGAATACATGCACGGATAGCGGCCAAATCGTCGTGCGAACGGATCAAGCATATTTATACTTTCCATACTTCGGCCAGCCCTAAGCTTGTCATGCGCTTTCCTTTTCGTTGATCCAACGTATATACATGCTTTCATAGCAAACTCGAAACGTATACATCACCGCGCATGCTTCGTCGTTTTCACCTTCCACACGCACTTGCCGCTGTCCAACCTGCGTATGGCAGCGACTATACGCCTACTGTAACTCCTTCTAAGCGTACAGATTCTTCGCCATTAGAGCATTATCGGCGACATACTTCATCAAACTCGGAGATATTCGGCTTGATTTTACCTTTACTTGACCAGATAGATGTTCGTCTCATCTCCAAATCTGAAACATTCTGCATCTAGAGATACACAACATTTGATTTCAGTTCTCTTCTTCATCATTTCTTCATAGATGCATCCATAGATTGAGACCTATCATCAAACTGCTGTCCCTTTCATACGCTGCACATACTTGAGTGAAATGCATCTATCTGCAGCCTGCAGACTCATGCACATTTCTTTGCACAATGATTTTCTTCTCCTTATGTTGGTGTTTACCCTTTTTCCAATACCAATGCAGCTGAAAACCATATTACTTCCATTAAGTGTTCTCAGACACGGATCACATAGACATACCGAGTTGCTCAATACAATGGGTCAATACCACGGTAGTAGCAAGTATATTTATAGCGATTGACCATACGCGAAACTTATGCAGCATCTTCTCCATTACATACGCTACTTATAGCAAACTGCAGCGCCTATGACTACACTTTTCATCATTACTGCTTGCACGATATTGTCTTCTGTCCTTACTTAACCTTTGTACTAATGTAGAACAGCGCAGTTTACATCATTAATTAGTATATCAATTTAGTTTTCATCAAAATACACTCTCATCAAGCAGGTTTCCATCATCTTCTTCGCGTTGCATGATCTTTCACATAGTGGGTTGCCATCAGGACAACAAAGCATCATATTGCCAACAAAACCTACCTTTAAGAAACATAAAAATAGGAGAACAATATTGACGTGACCAGCAAACCATGCAGGTTAGAAAGAGATCTATGACAAAAGCATGCGATGACAAATGGTTAATCATCCCAAAAGTTTTCAATCAGAAGGGTGAAGAAAAAGCATTGAAGAAAGTGGTAACTGACATTTCTTCTTGACTCCCCAAATCAAATTTGCAAAAGCATCTTGTTTTTTAGTAGTTGAGGTAAAAAACCCTAGGAGGGTGAAACCCTAGGTTAAAATCATAGAGAGAAGTGGCACTCTTTTGAAACCAAACTTGATAGCGAGAAAGTGTGAGACTTAAGTTTGTCACTATATTCATGATTAAACTCTGAAGACTGAAAAACCACATAAAACCTCAAAATTCATCTCCTAGCTAAAGTTGACCTCGTCTTTCATTCCTCACTTTATTTTCCCACTAAAAACCTCAATTTTCAAAATCAGTGTCTCCCATCACCATCGTAGGACCGAAAATAGCAGTGGTAGTGGAGGAGGTCAAAGGAATTCAAAGACAAAGCACAAGGGAGGAAACTTAATAGGTTGGAACCCCAAAATATCGGTGGCTATCACACCTTCTCCTAGGATCTTGTCATGCTTCCAAAATACAAGATGCTTTTAATTTTGTGAGAAGGTCAAACAAGTGAAGAGCCACCCCAGCTTACAAGGCTCCTCATTCACGACCTTCCATAACAAGCACTTAAAACCTCGTAGGGGAGTAAATTTGAGATTTTCAACAAGTGCCATTTTTGAGGCTACGGGGATCCTGGTACTGGGAGAAAAAAATGGTTTAAGAAGGGAAAATTGGACAAGGACTCTTTAGAGCCATTTATCAAACCAAGATATAGAGGAGGCAACAAGATTGTTTTCCCATTTTCACACCTCGAGCACGAGTTCAAAGCTTTGATGTTGGTTATCATGAAGTACTTCACTTAGAAGGGGTAGGGTACTCTAGGCTTTATGCTTAGCATGTTAAACTCCTCATCACACTTCATAGGGGTCGAGGAGCTAAACTTACCTCACTATCTCTATAAAAGCATTGAGAAAATGTATCTATGTTGTTTGGAGGAGGAATTACCCACAATAAATGAATAGCTTGTTCCACCATTCCTTGATCAGATGGTGGTATTGCATTAATTAGAACAACAAGGTATACCTTGGGGAGCTTTTTGTAGTTCATGAAGCCTTTACAAACCCACAACCCTCCTCGGCAAAATTTTTCCTTCCTCATCTACCCAAGTGCCCTCACCCAAGAAAATCTCCCTTCTTCCCCTTCTATTGATGCATCAAATGAAGAAGGTGATGATGTGCAAGAATGAACAAGATAATGAAGGATATGGTGATAAATTCGATGAAGCAGGCGAAGGAGATGGTGATGAAGAGGAAGGAAATGATGATGAAGAGGGAGGAGATGATGATGAAGAGGAAGGAAATGATGATGAAGAGGAAGGAAATGATTATGAAGAAGAGGAAATGAACATAACGGATGAGGATAGTGATGCAAATGAATAAGAAAGTAATGAAGAAGAAGGAAAAGGGAGTGAAGAAAGTGAAGAAGGAAGACGACGAGAAAGAAAGAAAGGATAGAGGATAAAGAAGCCGATGAGAGAATATACGGCCAAGAAGAAAGAGGTCATGAAAATCATAAAAATGACCAGCCCATCGGTGAGAAAGAGGGTGATGACATGGCAGAAAATAAAGATGATCCCGGGACCCATGGGCCAAAGAAACCCAGTGACAGAAAATATCACGCCTTCTTGCACGTATATACCAAAGAGGCCCAAGGAAATTGTTTCTTTGCCTCCAAAAGGCAAGGGACCTTGCAGCGCATCAACTCCAAGGCTTGAAAGGATAGATATGCACTTAGAGGCTAGCTAAATAAGGCAAATGAAAGCTTAGAGTCTGCAAAGAAAGATGGCAAAGCATTATGCCAAGAAACACAAGCTTCTTTTACCAAACTAAAGAAAGCCCTCTTTGAAATCAAACTCTAAAAAGGCAAAAAATCTTGAAAGCCTTGGATTTTTGGCTAAGGCTTCTCAGAGTCAGTTGGCCAAGACCCATTAGAGAAGATCTCCACCAAATTTAGAGCATTTGGAGAAAATTTTGTTTTTTTTGAAAATTTTTGATCTCATTTGCGCAGTGCCTCGGCTCTACACAAAACACATGGAGCATCCTCGGGGAGAAAAAAATTTACTTTATTTATTTATTTTCTCTCAACCTCTGTCATCATGCTCACCAAATTCAAAATTTTTTTGGAGCAGGTTTGACCCCTCAAGAGGTCAAAAAACACCTCAAAAAATCACCTTTTCTGCTCCTGTTTTAGGCATCGGCACTACACAAATGATAATTACTGAGGTTTTTTTCATTTTTGACTAGGTTACAGAGAGCTATATCAGACAAATACAAGAATTTTTTGGAAATTAGAGCTCTTCATGCTTTCCAACGAGCCATCATGGGGCCAAATCCGTACATCGAAGTGGTCCAAAACTCAGTTGAAAAATAACCTATTTTCTAGTAAAAGTGGCACTCCACAAAGCAGATTGTTTTTGCTAAAATGTCAGCAAAAGACACTAATTAATGGAAAAATGGTTTTTTAATAATTTCTTGAACAAATCACTCTAGATTTTATTGAGGAGTTATATTTTGATATTTTTTCATTTATTAGCTTATCTATTATGTGTGTTGGGCCTTGCATGAGTCATTAAGCACATTTATGACATTTATACACATGAAATTAGGGTTTCTAGAAGCCTCTTTATGGTTTCCACCTCATCATTTTCTCCATGAATAGAGCATGATGCTCTTATGTATTAGGTTTTGGATTTTGATGACTTATTCTCAGTGAAATACATAGTCTCTTAGAGTTTTTGAAAAGAATTTGATGTCTTGAGGTCATACATGCTCGATTTGTTTGTTGATGGAGGAGGATTGTTTGCGGGATCCATAAACTCTGGTTGATGGTGATGTGTTTCTCTTTTGTTTATGTTTTCTAGTTTTTCATTATGTTTCCATATTTTCTCTGTTGCGGTAGGACAAAGCATTTAGACTAAGACATGTTTTTCGATGGCACCTTATGATGCATTTGTTCTTCCTTTTGCCTTAATGTTGTTTTACTCTCGCTAGGATATGTTAGAGAATTCATCTTTTTGCTCTCAAAGGATTTCCTAAGCTTGTCTATTTCTTGAATGGTTTAGATCATTTGGTATCAAGCATGATTTATGTCTAGCCCCTGCATATTTTTTGCCACTAAAAACTCAGTTCTTGGAGTCATCTCTTTAAAGCACCATTACCTTGGTTTGTCAAAGAAGTTTAGTTTCAATCATGCTCTTTGCATTTTCTTAGCTAATTGTTTCAAAGAACCTTACATAGCTATAATCTTAGATGTTAAGGGGTTTGTCTCCTTCTATGATTGTAGTTATTTGTGCATCTTTAATGTTTTCTATTCTTGATAATGAAATCCATGAGAGTTGAATAAGTTTGTTGCCTTTACGTATTTCATTTGAATGCTTTTGTCTTGGATAATTATATGCTTTAAGTCGAATCAAAGAGTTTAGGATTTCTCTTACCTTTTGATTTCTTCTCTATGCTTATGATTCTTCTAACTCCCTTAGTTTAAGTATATTATAGAGAATTCTTTACTTCTCTTTTGTCAAACTTTGTTTCTCAAAATTAATGTCCATCTCATGATCCTTCAAACCTCAAAGATCCACCAACTCAAGCTAGATTTTCCTCTACAATACTCCTTGGTCCATTTATGAATCCTATCATGACCTTGTTAGACTCCATTTCAATGAATTGTAGTTTTCCTTGTTTCTATCTAGTCTATATAAGCATCATACCCAACTAAACAATCAACAAACCCAATATTTCATAATTGGCCAAAAATCAACCCTAATCAGTAAACAAGTTCACACCTTTGAACCTAATAGAGAGATCCTCTCCGAATCCAGAAGTGCTAGGTCCTTGGATTCCAAAGCTTCGTTTGATGTTACCCCACTGTCCATTTGTATCTCAATCAATCTAACAAATTATGGGTAGCTAACAGTAATGGTGATCACGGTGGGAACACTTGAGTACATAGTTGCTCTGAATACCTCTTAAGTCTCTTTAGACCCTTACTTTGACTTAGAAAATCTAGTGAATCTGCCACCTCATTGCTCACACTAACATAATGGCGATCACGGTGGGACCTATGAGGTATATAGTTGCTCGAACACCTCTTAAGTCTCTTTAGACCCTAAGTTTGACTTAGAAAATCTAGTGAATTTTTCCACCTCATCGCCACACTAACATAATGGCGATCACGGTGGGACTTTGAGTCAAAAGATCTTAGGTATCACTTAGAATTCCCAAAATCTCAATTAAGCTCGGAAAATCATCTAGTAGCCAAGAGTAGAAACTAATTGCCTCACCATCCTAGCAAGATGATGACTCGACTAGATGATGCTCATTGAAACCTTGCACATGAAGGAAAACTCGAAACCCAAAATAGTCCCTAGATTGATTTTTGTCAAAATTTAGTGCGTGGACCATTATACACATATCCTCAAAGTTACAAAAACATCCACCTCAGCAACTCTCACTAGCCTCTAGTGAGGCCCTTTTTTTCACCTCACTAGTCCCATAGGTTTTCTTAAGATTGGGTCGAATTTAGTCCTAATCATTTTTTAGGGCCTAGTTATACCTTGTGTGTAGTAAAATAAATACTGATAGAGGTGAGCCTTCCAAAAAGAGTCCCAAATATTTTCAGCCTCTCCGATTTTTGAGTAAGATATCTCGGATTCACAAAGGATCAATACCGATCTCACCCGGACCCCAAATCCTCCTACCATAGTTGATGCCAACTCAAAGTATTTTGTGGAAAACTTCTAAAGCCGGAAACTCAACCACCGTTAGGACCATTCAGTAGAGTGCTCTCGCACTAGAACATCTCACAATTTCACAAGATCCTCGCTTTGACTTGCACCATTACAAGAACCTCGTTCAAAGACCAACCACAAATTAGGTTGAGGGTTGACCAAGCTGACCCTGAGCCCATAGATTTGCAAAGAAAGCTTCAGTAGAGAAGCCTCTCCTTCCACTCCACCCGACTTTTAGCTTCTCCATCACTTCAGCCCTTTTCATCTCAAATCTACTTAGAATCAATTCTCTGGTCCAAGTACCTTAGCTACACCCACTCATACCACCACTGTGCAAACCACCTCATCCCATCCTACTCTGCCTCTCACAAACCCTCCCCTTGTAAATCAGCCTTTGTTTCCATTCCCTCCCATCATGACAGCCTCGTATGCTCCACTAGCTCTACAACAAACACTATTACCATTGCCAAATGATTATCAGTCCAAAATTCCCCATTTTTGGGGACTGAATCCATCACTGCCCAGAAGCATGTAGATATAATTAATGATGTTTTTGACTACATGGAAATAGAAGAAGAAACCATGCAAATGAGGAATTTTGCCCAGAGCCCGGGAGGAGAACCTAAGAAATGGTTCAAAAACTTACCTCCAAACAGCATACATGATCTCCCTTCCCTCTACCAAGCTTTTGTAAACAAATGGGAAATCAAGAAGAACCCCCTTCAAATTATTTCCGAGTATAACAATCTTAAAAGGAATCCGGGAGAAAGTGTTCATGACTACTCCACTAGGTTTAACAGTGTTTACAATGCCCTCCCACCTCACATAAAACCTCCCCAAGGCTTAGCCTTAGTCAAATATCCCAAAGGCTTTGATGCTGATATGGCCTATCAACTAAGGGAGAGAGATTACCTAACTCTAGAAGACATACAAAAGGGGGTTGTGAGTGTAGAGGCCAATTTAATTAAGAAAGGGGCTAGGATGAGATAAAAAAAAAGGGTGACTTATAAAGATGACACAACACCTCCACCTTCCTCTTCTGACACCAAACTTGACTCCATATTTAGGAAAATGGAGAGGATGATGGAAAAAATTAGTTTGAATGAGAGAACACCTCCTAGGGAAAATCAAGCCAATCTTCAAAACAGGAATAGGAATCAAAATTTTACAAGAGACCCTCCCCAAGTCAGACAAAGAGATAGTGACGAACAAATCATACCCCCTTTCCAAGACAACTATGTAGATGAAGAGGAAAGAGCCGGAGAAATTGGAAGAAGACCATGTAAATGTCATAGGTTCGGATGATGAGGATAACACCTTCCTTACCGAAGAAGAACAAAGGATGTTTTCTCCAAAACCAAATGAAAAATCATATGAAGATTCTTAAGACTATAAACTAGGATTTGAGAATGCCATAATGGAAGTCCATAGGCAGTATGAACTTAGGATCAAAAAGAGTCAAGATATTCCTAAAACAAATAAGCCAAACACTATTGTTAGAAAAACCTCTGAACCTATTCCTAAAAAGACAGCAGAAAACATGAACACCATGGAAAGGAAAAATGATCTGAACAAACCAAAAACTAGCCAGCCTAATAATGATTCAAGCTGCCCTAGTACTTCAACTAGTGGCCCTGAAAAAACATTGTTGTCCAAACCATCATATAAGAATTAGTAAATCAAGAACGTAGAAAAGTTTATGGCTGATAAAACTGATGTAAATGCAATAAAAACACCTATGCCTTTTAGCTTTGAAGGGGAGATTGCCAAAATCAAGATAACCATACCCCTCACTGAATTGGTAACCCAAGAAGTATATAGATCCCAGATTTTCAAAGTGTTAAACATAGGGAATGATACCGACACTTTAAACTTAACTGATGATAAACCAGAGTTGTTGTTTGGTACTAAAGTAGAGGGAAAATATCAAGAAGGAGTTGTCCCTCCTTTCTATGTCAGTCTGAACATACATGACAAAACCTGCATAATGCTATGCTAGACTCTGGCGCGTCACATAACCTCATGCCAAAGGTTGTGATGGAGATATTGGGCCTAGAGATCACAAAGCCTTACAAAGACTTGTACTCTTTTCGTTCAAGTAGAGTTAAGTGTCTAGTCCTAATCAAGGATATGTGTGTCAATCTGGCACAAATCCCCGCTAAAAGTCTAGTCATGGATATAGTTGTTGCTGACATCCCCCCAAAGTATGGCATGATTTTATCCAGATCACGGGGGGAAAAATTCCAGGGTAGCCTTCAAATGGACATGACTTATGCCACTATCCCAGTCTTCAATCAAATAAGGAGGTTGTATCGGGAATCCCACATGAAATACATGGTGAGCAACATAGATAGGCCAAATAACACACCAGTTTATTCAATTCACTTAGACCTTGAATCATTCATCTTGTACAATGAAAATGACATAAGTGAACAAGTAGATGACAATGATGGACAACTAAGCCTCCCAGAACAACCAAACCAGCTCTCTAATCAAGAAAATGACACCCAAAACTCTAGCAGCCCTGAAGTACAAAACAGTGACAAATCTGAAATTGACACCCTTTGGCATATGAGCTTTGATGGTTCTTATGGCAAGGCTAGCTCGGGAGCTGGGGTTTGGATCCACAACACAAATGAAGGCCATTCCTATAGGCTATATTTTCAGTGCACCAATAATGTTGCAAAGTATGAGGCTCTCCTTATTGGTTTACACTTACTTAAAAATCTCAAAGCTAAGAATATCTTGATTCAAGGAGATTCAAAACTGATTATCAAACAAGTTAAGGGAGAATATTCAACCAAGAACCCTAGACTGAGGGAGTATAGGAATGTTGCCCTAGACCTTCTCAAAACTTTTGAAAAATATGAGCTCATTTTCATCCCTAGGCCCAAAACTGCCTTGCCAATGAGCTTGCCCTTGCTGCCAGCAATTGCTCTTTACCCTATGAAAATAAAAAATGCTTCATCAAAGTAAAAAACTGGCCTACTGTACCTGACAATTTAACCATTGGCAAGTGTTTGACAGTGATGATAAAATAGATGATTTTCTGCAATCCAAAAATGAATTTGCAAGCACAAAACAAAGTTTAAGATTTGAAAGAAATAATTTTGATGAAAATGAAACTCCCAAAACATAGCTGCCCTTTAATGATGATATAAACCACCTTCAAAATCCTTGTGTTGCAGAAATGTTTGATAAATCAGATCAAAGAGAACTTGAAATTTTGCAATACAAAGATGACACCTTGCCAAGGGGCCTTACACCACTAGAAGAGATATTTGATTTTAATGATGTAGCAAAAAAACCCAAGATGGAATCCACTGAAACAAATGTAGAAGAATGTAACATTGGAGGGATGAAAGAGCCCAAAATAGTCAAGTTGTCCAAAACTCTCCCTCCTCCCACAAAATAGAAATACATTGAGCTTTTTAAAGAATTTAAAGATGTGTTTGCTTGGGGGTATGAAGACTTGAAATCCTATGACACTAAAATCATTCAACATAAAATTCCCCTCAAGGAGAATCAAAAACCATTTAAACAAAAATTGAGGAGAATTAACCCCCTCTTGTTACCTTAAGTTGAGAAATAAATCAAAAAGATGTACGATGCCAGGATCATAGTCTCTTTTTGATACTTAGAATGGGTGTCCAACCTTGTGTCAGTTAGGAAGAAGACCGGGGAAATTAGGATTTGTATTGACTTCAGAAATTTGAACAAGGCCTCCTTAAAAGACAATTATCCCTTGCCTAAAATGGATCACATACTCCAAAAAGTAGTTGGCTCACAAAGAATCTCATTACTAGATGGCTTCTCAGGTTATAACCAAGTTCTAGTCTTTCCAAGTGACCAACTCAAAACTGCTTTCACTACACCTTGGGGTACATTCATGTATGTTAAAATTCCATTTGGTTTAATGAATGCAGAGGCTACTTTCCAAAGGGCAATGGAAATAGCTTTTTCAAAAGACATAGGTTACTTCATAGTCATTTACCTTGATTACATCACCGTCTACTCTAAGACTGATGAAAAACACTTAGTCTACTTGAGGAAAGTCTTTGAAAAATGTAGAAATTATGGCCTATCTCTGAATCCTAAGAAAACTCTGTTTGGCCTTCAGGAAGAAAAACTCTTATGCCACATTATCTCTGAAGAAGGAATCAAAATAGATCCAAAAAGGATAGAAGGCATCTTGCAAATTAGCCATCCTAGAAACATTAAAGAGCTGCAATATTTCATTGGGAAGATCAAATTTCTAAGAAGATTCATCCCCAACATTGCTGAACTCCTAAGGAATATTACAAACATGTTGAAAAAGGAAGTAGGAGTGAAGTGGAATATGGAAGCAAAACAATCTTTTGAGTTGGTAAAACAAGCACTCACACAAACACCAGTCTTAATCGGTCCTGACTTCACCAAGGATTTCTACATCTTCTCCTTTGCATATGAACATACTGTGGCAGCAGTATTATTACAAAAGAACATCATGGGGCAAGAATAGCCCATAGATTTCTTCAGAAAGGCCTTAAGGGGTGCTCCTCTAAAGTATAACATCATGGAGAAACAAGCCTTCACCTTAATCAAAGCTTTGAAATATTTTAGAGTTTATATTTTGCATTCACATATCATAGCTTTTGTCCCACACATAGTTGTCAAAGACATACTTAATCAAGACCCTGATGGTAAAAGGGGCAAGTGGATTTCTACTATCTTCTAATATGATTTAGAAATCAGACCCACTAAATTGATTAAAGGACAAGGACTTGCAAAACTTATGGCTGAATCAAATTTCCAAGCCTTAGACATGAATATGGTTGATGTGTTAGAGGAGATAGAAGAATTTACAGCTCCGTAAATTGAAGAAATGTTTTTAAATTCATCTTGGTATGCTGATATCATTTATGTGCTCCTTTATCTCAATGTTCCCCCTTCTTTGTCAAAAACCAAAGCTAGATTCTTGAAACAAAAAGCATTAATTTTTTGCATTTTAGATGGAGTGTTGTACTGGAAGATTTCTGCTGGTTTGCTACTTAAATGTTTTCTTGAAGATGATGCAGAAAAAATCATGCATGAATTACATGAAGGGGAATATGGATGTCACCTCTATTGGAAGATTACAGCCAACAAGATCCTTAGAGCTAGCTATTATTGGCTTACCCTTTTTTCCGATACTCACAAACTAGTCATGGCCTGCCATAAGTGGCAAATTTTTTAGGGCAAAAGAAAACTTCTACCTCTGCCCTTGCATCCCATCAGTGTTGAAGCTCCTTTTCAACAGTGGGGTTTGGACTTCATATGAGAGATCCATCCTCCTTCATCTGGCCAACACAAGTGGATCCTTACTGCCACTGATTACTTCACCAAATGGATAGAAGCCATCCCATCTAGAAATTCCACTGACTAAGTCATTATCAAATTCCTTGAAACTAACATCTTTTCCAGGTTTGGTTGCCCTAGAAAGATCATCACCGATAATGTTGCTGCCTTTACATCTAAGAAAATAGTGGACTTTTGCTATAAATATCACATCATCCTAGGCCACTCCACTGCTTATTACCCACAACGAAATGGACTAGCTGAGTCCTCTAATAAGAGCTTGGTAAACATCATTAAGAAGCTCCTAGAACATAATCAAAAGGCATGGCATGGAAAACTAGTGCATGCACTATGGGCTGATAGACTAACCACCAAGAAATCAATTGGCATGTCTCCCTATCAACTATTGTCTGGCATGGATGCAGTTTTCCTCACCTCTTTGGGAGTCCCAGTCATGAAGCTCCTCCAAGAGGTACAATCAGAAGAAAATGATATGCAAAGAAGGCTAAACCAAACCATTCATTTGCAGCAGTCAAGAGAGGAAATTTACAAAAGAACACAAGCATTACAAGACAATATCAAGAAAAAAATTTATAGGAGAACCAAGCAAATGATTTCCAGATTGGAGACATGGTTCTGAAATGGGATTCAAGAAGGGAAGACAATCACAAACATGGCAAGTTTGAAAATTTGTGGAAAGTCCCTTACATCATTCATTCAGTTAGAGGTAACAATGCTTTCTTTTTGCAAGAGCTTGACGGAGCTAAAATGTTTGGAGGTCCGGTAAATGGGAGGATGCTCAAAAACTACTTCTGTCAAGATTCCTAAAATGTTAAACCTTCTACTCATTGTACATAAAAATTACTTGTTTAAGGAATAGAAAGGACAAAATCCCTAAAAAATAAAAAAGGGTAAAAAGAGGGCAGAGTTTGAAAGAAAGGTACAGCCCCATACCCAAAAAATAATGATGCTAAAAGTGTGCAAGTCTAAATGCCACTACTCATTTATTTTAAAAGAGAAGGTTTTTTCAGTTATCTAGCCTAATCCTGGTTGAACAAGTTTTAATTTATTTTTGCTGATAGGTTAGTGAAAGAAAAACTTGTCAAAGCATCTAATCTTGACTTGTCAACAGGTGTAGGTTAGAAATGAGAGATGTTGGTTCCACATTCTCAAATCTGAAATAAAGAGGAAAATAGGGATGTTTTAACAAAAGACATATGTTGCCATTATGTTTCCTAAGTTTTTCCTGTACAAAAATAACACTTGTGTGCATCATGTTTGAATGCCACAACCTATGGTAAATCAGACTGCATAATCCTGGTTTAGCCATATTTTCAATTTTATGTCAGTAGCCTAGAGAATAAAATTTGTCAAACAGCTCAATCTTGGCAAATAAATAGACTAGGTAGAAAATAAATAGAGTTCATCAGCCTAATATGAACTCTCGGAAGAGATAAGGGTACATTTAGACAGTTTGATTTTTGTTTTTCAAAAAGAAAAAAATATATCAAGCGTTTTGTCAGTTCAAGTGCACCCAAAGAAGGAAAAAATGTTAGGCAAGTAGATTGGGTAGGTAGAGATGATGTTGATATAAATCATGTTTTTTTTTCAGATCTCAAAGATCACAGACTCAAAACAAATATCAAAAAACGAAGAAAAATCACATATGCCCAATGGAGGATGGCACTAGTCTCCATAAAGCCAGAAATCTGAAATTCTGGACACCTCCTCAAAAGGAGCTTCCCTCCCCAAGTAGAGCCATTGTTAGTCATCAGTAATTTTTTGCCTTGATGATGACTAAATGACTATTCCCAGATTTCTAGAAACAAAATTTATAGAAGATTGTGAGTTCAAGAAAATATCACTGCCTTCATTATCCTTAAGATAAAAATTTTACTATTTTATCATCCTATCTAGTCATGACTGGCCCACTACTCCCGGAAGACCCATCATGGGCTCGAGCCATTTATTTTAACCCTAAGTTTTCACCTTGGCCCAAATCCTCTATTTTTGTTTTGCCTAAATATCCCCACCACCCCCTAAACCTACCAATAAAACAACTTTGTTGTGTCACCCATGATACTTCCAAACACTGATGGTCGCAAATTGTCTCTATAGACCCTTTGATAGTCAAGTATGATCGATGTTTGAATCTTCAAATCCACTAAGCTAATCATAGATTCTATCTTATACTTGTTGATCCCTAAGTCTAAGTCTCTGTCCAAAGTCCAAGTCCAAGAAAGCCCCCATTAGATCACCTAAGGTTTCACTGAGTCATAGGATGGATTTGGTGCCCCACAAGTTATTCCTTCCTGCATGAAGAGATTGTATTCAAAGAGAAATGAAATCAATCAATTTGATCCAAACTCATTCAAGAAAAGCCTCCTTGGCTTAGAGTACAAATACTGCAAGGGATAGCTGCCCTTGTTCACATTTCTACAATGAATAACCAAGGTGGCCACCAGCAATAAGAAGAAGTAAGGTAATAAGATGTAATCATCATCGGGAGGCAGACACAAACAAGACAAAAGCAACAAGCCTGTAGGTAAAAGAGAATCAGGATTTGTTTTGGGTTGTTAACAAAACAGTGCTGACAAGCAAGAAACCACCACAAATATTACAAGGACAAAAGCCACCTCTCTAGGGTTTTTCCAAAAATGGCATTATTTTACCTGCACTAAAAGGTGAAAAGACAAAGAGTATCAGTTTAAAGAGGATCATCTTACCAAAGGGTAAAAAACAAATTTTTTTTTTAAAGTAAGATCAAAGGTTGGGCATAATTTATTGTCAAAATGGCCTAAGAAGAAAGTGTGCCCCTAATTTACATCTCAGCAGTAGACCCCCAACAAAGGCCTCCTTGTCATAATATTGTTCTGCAAAAAATGACAGAGACATAAGTAAACATTTTTGCTAAAAAATGTCAAAAGTGTGTTTCACAGCAAATATCAATCAAAAGGCACACTAAAAATATAGGGGACATTAACTTTGCAAAAGTGGGTTTTATATTTTAAAAATTACTTTTCAAAACAACTATAAAAGGTCACTTGAACCTTTCGCACACATCATTTTCCATTTTACAAAGTGAAGAAGCCATTGGAAGAATTTTTCGGGGTTTTCAGAAAAATTGTGAAATTTTTGGGCGCTACGCACCGAGGTCGGTGCTACGCACAGGAGGGAGGCAGGCAATGTAAAAATACATTGCGCTACGCGCTCAGAGCACGGCGCTATGCACCTAGCCTGGTACTATTCACATGCCCAGCAAGGACCGGAAGCACCCAGGACACTACCCATTATGCCCGGTGCTACACACAGGCGCTACACACCGACGCTACTCTCCGGCCAGACTTCTCCACATTTTCTCAAAAAGCTCCAAATTTTGAAATTTCATCTTCAAAACTTCTGCAAGAAGAGCCTAAGTTTGGTGGAACCTTTTTTCTCCTCCCAAGCTTTCCTTTTTTCTAAAAACAAAGAAGTCATCCATAGTCAAATTTAGACCAAACCCTAGACTATATAAAGATCAAATTTTAGTCTTTGAGTTAGGGTTTGCAAGTGAAATTGGTTTTGAGTGAAAAAATAAGATTGGGTAACTATGGGCTAACCTCCAACCCCAAGTGCAAGCTCTAAAAAAATCGTTTTCACTTTAGCCTTCATTCTACAAAGAGTTTACCTAAAAACCACTAAAAGCACCTAGTTTTCCCAAAAACCCTCAAGAAAGGTCCAAAGGCCCTACTGTTGTTTTTGGACCAGTCATCATGTCAGAGGGAGGCAGTCACACCAGTAGTGATGAGATTCATACTCCCACCAAGCCAAAAAACCATGGAGGAAAAGCAAAAATATTTGAGCCCCTAGACACCACTCCAATCACTTCATCTCCTATGATCCTTTCATGCTTTCAGGATGTAGGGTGCTACAAATTTTGCAAAAGGCTCAAGCAAGTCAGCAGCCATTCAGACTTGACTAGATTTTTCGTCTGTAGCTTACCAAACCATCAAGTCAATCTAGCAGGGGTGTAATTTGAGCTCTCATCTAAGATCATTTCTAAAGCAACAGGTATACCAGACATTGGTGAGGTATGGTTCAAACAAAAGAAGTTGGAGTTGAGTTATTATGGGCCCTATTTGAAACCCAGCTATCAACAAAATTGTAAGTTTGTTTTCCCTTTTTCCCATTTTCTAGAGAGGTATGCTGCATTGATGAGGCAGATTATCAGTTTTTTCACATGTGAGGGGAGATACTCCCAGATCTACTCATATCATATAAGGTTGTTGATGCATTTTACCAAGGTCAAGATGATGAACCTACCTTACTACCTTTTCCGAAGCATTGATAAAATGGCCTCAGTTGTCAAGAAGAAAAGCTATGACCACCAAATATTAAGCCTCTTTCACCACTCCCTGATCAAAATGATTGTCCTATATCAGCTAGAGCAGCAAGGAATATCTTGGGAAACCTTCATCTCACATGATGTGTTTATAGACCCCCGAGCCTTCATGCAGCAAAACTTGCCTTCCACTTCACAACCATCTACCTCCGCTCATCCATCATCTCCCCATGTGCCTTCTCCACAAAGAATTTCACCTCTTGTTTCTTCCCCTAATTTTCCAAGTGAAGGGGCTGAAAATACCCTAGTGAATAACAAATAGAAGGCAGCAGTCAGGAGGAAACTGAGACAGGTAATGA
This sequence comes from Pinus albicaulis, assembly GCA_034641835.2. Lineage (NCBI taxonomy): Eukaryota > Viridiplantae > Streptophyta > Pinopsida > Pinales > Pinaceae > Pinus > Pinus albicaulis. The sequence continues at coordinate 7,971 of JAXQQM020066424.1, read as the reverse complement.
TGGACAAGGAGGAAGCAATGGAAAAGAGGATGATGAAAATGAAGAAAATAGTGAAGAGGAGGGAAGTAGCCATGAAGAAAGCACTGATGGAAAAGATGAAAGTAGTGAGCATGACGAAGAGGAAAAAAGAGATGAAAGTAGTGAGCAAAATGATGAAGAAGAGAAGCATGATGAGGAGGACAGCCATCAAAGTGCCCAAGACAGTCAAGGAAAGACTCATAACGGTCATGACAGCTGTCATGACTATCTTGACAAAAATAAGTCCATGGAAGACAAAGAAAATCAAAGTGAGGCAAGTGCAGAAGATGTCATTCAATCAGAGGATCAAAGTGATGACAACACTACATCCAAAACTTCCATTGTTGCCCCCCTCACATACACTTATCACATCGGGAGAAGAGATGTGTTTGCTGCCTCTAAAAGGAAAAGGGCTATCTCCTCTCAAACTACCAAAACATTGGACAAGGGCAAGGGAAAAATGGAAAATTTTGAGCAGAAGATACAAGTTAGAAGGAGCAAAAGGATTAAGAAGACTTCTCAAGGGCCTCTTTTTGTTGATCTAGACAGTGACAATGAGGACCAAGAGATGAGTACTAAGTTGCTCCTCTTAGAGAAAGATGCCCAGATTCAATAATGGGAAAAGGACTTTGAGAGGGCACAAATAATTATATACTATTATAAATAATAACACAAGAATTTCAAAGAGGTGAAGAGGGGCCTTGCCTTACAGAAGAAAATGGTCAAACACTGTGCAAGGAAGAGCATGCTTGCTAATGCCAAACTAAAGAAAGCCCTCATGGAGCTAGAAGAGCTAAAAAGGACCAAAGTGCATGAAATCCTCTGGATCTTGGCTGATGCTTCTCAAAAGGTATCTAAAACCCCTTAAGGGGTCTACACACCAATTTTGAGACAAATCCGGAAACTTTTTATTTTTTCCAAATTTTGACCCCTAGGAGCGCAACACCCTAGGCGCTACACACAACATTGGTGCATCCTCAGCTTCTAAAGTTTGCATTTTTGGATTTTTCACATCACCAACAGTATACCCACAAAATTTCAGGTCAATTGGAGCATTTTTTCCCCCTCAAAAGGTCAAAAAACACCTCAAAATTGACCTTTCTGCCTCCCTTTCAGGCCAGGCGCTGCGCACAGAGCAGTCATGGGAGATTTGATTTTCGAGCAGGTAAATGGCATCCATTCAGCACAGCACAAGTATTTTTGGAATTTAGACTCATCAAGCTTTCCAACGAGCCATCACGGGGCCAAATTTGATGTCAGGAAGGGGTCCAAAACTCAGCTACAAAAGACCCTATTTTTTGCTGAAAGGGCGCTACGTACAGAGACAACCTTTTGCCAAAAAGTCAACAAAAGACACTAATTAATGACAAATTGGTTTTTTAAATATTTTCTTGGACAAATCACTCCTAATTTGATTATGGATTTATGTTTTGATGTTTTTCATTTATTATCTTATCTATTATGTGTCTTGGGCCTTGCATGGTCATTAAGCACATTTATGACATTTATGGCTACATTAGGGTTTCTAGAAGCCTCTTAGGGTTTCCACCTCCTCATTTGCTCCATAAATAGAGCATGAGGCTCTTATGTATTGGTTGGATTTTGATGACTTATTCTAGAGCAATACATAGACTCTTGGATTTTTTGATGAGAATTTGATGTCTTGGAGCTCATGCATGCCCTGATTTGTTTGTTGATGGAGGAGCGCTGTTTGTAGGATCCATAAGCCTGGTTGATGGTGAAGTTTTCTTTTGTTCATTTTTTCTAGTTTATCATAAGTTTCCATCTTTCCATGTTGCAGTAGGATAAAGAATTTAAACTAAGACATGTTTGCTAATGGCACCTTAGGTCTTTTTGTTTCCTTCACTGCTTTAATGTTTTCTTCTTCTAGGATATATTAGAGAATCCATCTTTTTGCTCTCTAAGGATTTCTTATGCTTGTATATTTCTTGAATGGTTTAGATTAGTTGGTTTCAACATGATTCATGGCTAGCCCTACATATTTTTTGCCACTAAATACTCTGTTCTTGGAATCATTTCTTTGAAGCATCTTTTCCTAGGTTTATCAAAGAAGTTTGTTTCAATCATGCTCTTTTCCTTTATTTAGCTAAAATTGTTTCAAGGAACCTTCATAGCTATTACTTTAGATGTTCAGGGTTTTCTCTCCTTCTATTTTTATAGTTATTTGTGCATCTTAAATATTTTCTGCTCTTGATGATGAAATCTACGAAAGTTAAATAAGTATCTTTCCTTTCTATATTTCATTTGAATGTTTGTCTTGGATGATTATCTGTTTTCAGTCTGAAATAAAATGGATCAGGCTTTACTTATGCCTTTGATTCTCTTGCTATGCTTATAAATCTTCTAACTCCCACAGTTTAAAAGTATATAAAGGATTTTGTTCTGCCCTTTATTAGCTTTTTGTTCTCAAGCTTGATGTCCATCTCATGATTCTTCACAACCTCAAAGATCCACCATCCAAGTTAAAATTTCCCTACAAATACTCTTAAAACCATTGATGAACTTACCTTGACCTTGTTAGACTCCATTTCCCAATGATTTAAAAATATTCCTTGTTTTCTATCTAATCTATCCGAGCATCATACCCAACCAAAAACAATCAAAATACCCTGCACTTAACATCTAGCCTAAAATCAACCCTAATCAGCAAACAATTTCACATCTTTGCCCCTACTAGAGAGATCCCTCTCTGAATCCAGGAAGGCTAGGTCCTTGGATTCTAAAGCTTGGTTTGATGTTACCCCTATCCATTTGTATCTCAATCAATCTAGCAAATTACCGGGAGCTAATAGGTTGAATGGTCCAATGAAGTCTAGTGCCCATTGTTCGAACGGTTCTATCACCAATTGTGGTTGCAGTGGAATTTAGTCTGCCTGTCCTGGGCAGCCCATTCTTTGGAAGCTATTGCAGGCTTGGACATATTTTTTCGTGTCTTTGAAAATCGTAGGCCAATAATAGCCTAATTGTAACACTTTGTGCCCCATTCTGTGATCTGTGAAATGGCCACCACAAGGTTCATTGTGGTAGGCCCATAGGATGTCATAGATCTCGTCTTCCCTGATGCATCTGCATATGTGCATGTTGGCCCCTGTATGGAAGGGGTATCCACCGATCGAGGAGAACCTTGCGCTACATTGTACAATCAGTTTTCGTTCTCTTTATGTTAAATGTCTGGGCAGCTTTCCCACTGCCAAGTAATTTTCCACATCTGCATACCATGGAATTTTTACCACTACTGCAAACAGATGTTCATCAAGAAAATGATCATCATCTGCTAGCGTTTCGTCTGTCTTTGGAACCCTGGACAGGAATTCTGCAACCACGTTTTCCTTTCCTGGACTATCCTTGATAGTTATATCGAATTCCTGCAATAGCGGCAACCAACGAGTTATTCTCCCATGCGTGATTGGTTTGTTGGCTAAATATCTAATGGTAGAATGATCAGTATACAGGAGTACTTGATAACCAGTTATATAATGTCTAAATTTATTAATAGCATAAATGACAGCCAGGAACTCCTTTTCCGTCACTATATAATTCAATTCAGTAGGAGTGAGGTTTTTCTTGATATAATAAATAACATAGGTTTTTTTTCTTCTTCTTGGCCAAGAACTGCCCCTATTTTTGTGTCAGATGCATCTGAAGAGATGTGAAAAGGTAGCTTCCAATTAGGCCCTCGCGAAATTGGTGCTATCGAGACTAGTTTCTTTAAATCTGCAAAAGCGGTGTCATATTTATTAGTCCAGTGGAATTCAACATTTCCATTTAATGCATACAAAGGTGCAGTTATTTGTGAGAAATTACTTATAAATCAGTGATAATATCCTGCATATCCCAAAAAATTGTGTACTTTCGTCTGTGTACAAGGTGTGGCTAATAGAAGGATTACCTCTATTTTTGCTAGATCTACCTGTATTCCCGCTGCAGAGATGTAGTGACCTAGGATTACTCCCTCGGTCATCATCATGTGACATTTTTCGTTGCTTAAACATAACCTAGTAGAAATACATCACTCCAACACCTTTTCTAGCATTTCTAATGCTTGATCAAAGTCCTCACCATATGGGGTGAAGTCATCCATATAGATTTCAAGTCCCTCACTTATTAAGTCAGAAAAAATGTTGATTATGGCTCTTTGAAAGGTTTTTGGGGCATTACATAGCCCAAATGGTAAAAATATGTAAGAAAAAGTACCCCATGGACAGGTAAAGGTTGTCTTATCCTGGTCTTCGAGGGTTATCTAGATTTGATTGTAACCACTGAACCTGTCAAGAAAGGAAAAGAATTGTTTTCCTCCCTGTGTGTCAAGGACCTGGTCAATAAAAGGGAGGGGGAAGTGGTATTTCTATGTTGATTTATTTAGTTCTCTGTAATCCACACATATTTTCCATTTCTGATTCTTTTTATGGATGACTACCAGAGGGGATACCCATTTGTTGTCTGAAATAGGATAAATGAAATTCACATCCAGTAGTTTTTGCAGCTCGTCTTTTACAATATATTTTAAGTGTGGGTTTAGCCTTCACTAAGGTTGTCTAATGGGTCGAATTTCCTTATCAGTATAGATGTGATGGGTGCATAGCTGAGGATCTAAGCCCTTCATGCTTGGGTAGTCCCAATCAAATGCCCCTTGATACTTCTGTAGAAATTTTATGAGCCTTTGCTTTTGGTCACCATCCAAATTTCCATTGGTATTCAGGATATTTCCTGGCTCAATCTCAATGGGTATGTGGTTAAGCATATTAATTGTAGGAATATATCGATCCTCAAAGTCTGTCAAGGGATCCTCTTGAACTTCATCTTCAAGGACTGTTTTCAACATTTTCATTTTAAATTTCCAAATGTGGGTGGTTGACTCATAAAATTATTGATTACATCATCTTCAGTTTGATATTTAAATTCAAGAGCTTCCACTAATGTCAGAGGTGGAAAAAAAAATTTCTCCCAATATGTATATGGATGTTTGTGAATTTTTACCGTGGGTAATCTTGGTTTGGCAGGCAGATAAATAATGATTTTTTTTATGGAATCTACTCTAGTGATGGTCATGTTGCCTATTCAGCAGCCTATGTAAGCATCGGTTGTCGCCAACCAAGGTCGCCCAAGAATCAATGGGTGCCCGTCCATCCTGTTCTTTGGATTAATAACTAATAAATCAGCTGGGTATTCCCATGAGTCTACGGAGGCCAGGATGTCCTGCACTATTCCTTCTGGTTTGATAATAGACCTGTCAGCAAGCTCCAGCAACGTAGCCATGGGTTCTAAAGCTGATATGCCTAGATTTTTGCAGGTTCCCGTAGTTAGGATGTTAATGGCAGCCCCTAAGTCGACCAATGTGTTTGGAAAGGAGTGGCCAGAGATTTTCACAGTTACTATGGGATTTCCTGGGTCTTCATTTTTCACGGGCGGTTCCTTAACCAGTAATAAGTTAGATATCACCCCTACCACATGATCGATGGGCACAGCCTTTGTCTTTTTTACTTGCTTCTTCCCACACAGCTCCTTAATTTTTTTTGCATAGATGGGAATGTCTTGTATGGCCTGGAGAAGAGGAATTTTGATACAAAGTTTTCTTGGCTCCCCCAATATGTCAAAATCTGGAGAGATTATTGGTCTAGGCAGAGTTAATCTTTCAGGGAATGGAGGTGGAGACACCCTAAGCTCTTCAGGCCTTCCTTGGTCAACCGTTTCCTTTTCTTGTCCTACCTCTGTTTTCGTTATTTTTTCTTGGCTAGGTTCTGTTGAAGTTCCAAGTTTGGATTGAGTTGAGGTCATGACTTCTGCTGGTGATATAATATGTCCTAATCTCAGCCTTAGTTCATTGCATTTCCTCTGCTTACTGTCGGGGTTTGGATCTTCTATAATCTGAATTAGCTCAGCCGGTCTGTTATTGGGATTAGGATTGGGTTGAGTTGGTAATTCGGGACATATGATAGGCTGAGGGTTGTGCTGGTCTGGGTATGGAGCTAGAAGTGTAGGTTGATTCTGAACCCCTGCTCCCATTGGTAGGTTGGTCATTCCCAGGGGTCGTTTCCAACTCTGAGGCTAATTAGTGGTTTGAGAATGTGATGTTGGCCACTGGGATTGATATGCATCATTTTTCAAATAAGGAGGAGAACAAGGAAAGCTTGGCCAATTATTCCCTAGTGATGGTTGTGCTGGCCAAGGTGGTATAGGAAACAACTGGGTCGGCCAAGCGGAAAAAGGGTTTTGATTCTGCCAAGGTGTTGCAGGTTTTTGCTGGTTAAACTGTGGAGAAGAAAAGAATAGAGGCAGGTCTTGAGGCATACCTGGTCATGTCTGCCATTTTCGATGCTGATTCATTAGGTAGACTGGTTATGTCTCTTCCTCTTCTTCCTTGTAAACTACTTTCAGCCCCGGGAGTGAAGGGCAATGGTCTGTGGTATGCTCATTAGTTCAAATGGCACAGGTCTGAACCATGTCTAAGGGGAATTCCCTTTGGATGTGCTTTTTCCAACATCGTGGGCAAAAGACAGCCAAGTTTTACTCTGGTATAGCTTGCTTTTTCTTGGCTTGTAAGATATCAAGCTGCATTGTCAAAGTACCCAAAATGTCAGTTTTAAAATTTTCCAATAGATTACCAAACTATGCTCTAGTTACGTTGCCACCAGGCTGCTTAAGGTTATTTTTTATTGAGTCACATTCACTTGGCTTATTACGTGTACTACCCCGAGAGCACCTAATACACAGGGAAACAATCTCAACATATTCTTCCTAGGAAATGTCCCCTTTTCCGATTATGTTAAGTGTTTCAACCCACTCTTCTTTCATTCCCTTAATCATTGTAGATTTTAAGATGTCTTTGAATAGTATAGTATATGGAGACCTTTGTAAATTGTATTGAAATCTTTCTACGTATTCTAATGTTTCATTGTCCCTTGCAGACATATTGAAGATTTCATTCTTTAGTTCTCTAGTCCGGAAATAGTCTTGATATTTATTAAGAAAAATGTTCTTCATTTGGTCCTAGATATTAATGGTTCCCCCACCTAGTCCCATGAACCAAAGTATGGTGTTCCCTTTAAAGTAGCGGGAAATAGTTTCAGTTTTTGAGGCTCAATGGTGTAGTCATACCCCCTACGTAGGACATCGAATTCAAATAAGAACGCATTAGGATATTCCGTGTTCAACCCATGGAAGGTGGGGATGTTTTGTAAGGGAATGGCTTTCATAGGGACATTTGTGGCATGATAAACAATGGGGTACTCCAATGTTGATGTCTGCCTCTGATTCTAGTTTTGAATGTTTGCCATTTTATTAAAGATGTGCCAGTAATCTTCGGGAATTTCTTGTTCTGGAGGAGTAATCCTGGGGGGATTGGGAGGTGAGTGTAGAGGAAACTTTACAGCACTTCCCTGGTCTGGGATACTGAGTATCTCTATCTCGATCACTCCTTTATGGGATTTAGGCTCTGGAGCTTCTATTTTTATTTAACTGCTAGTTTCTCCTTCTCCTTCTTGTAAGTTGCAAGAACCTCCCTCTCTTGCAGGGTCAGTACCTATATGATCGGCGGTCTGGAGGCTTAGTTCAGATCCTTCTGTCTCACTGTGAATCTTGACGTGGGCTGTAGACTTTCGAGGCCGCGTCAAAGGGATGTGACTAGAGGTCGTCGTTTGGGTTCTCGAGCTTGGATCTGTCTTTATGCCTTCTATCAGTTTCTGGGAGTTACTGAGATTCTATGAGTCTCTGTTTGTTAGTTGTCTCTTGTTAATCATTGGTTCAGTTGCTCTACTTTCCTGTACACAGAGATACAATAAGTCAAATTTCTATTATAAAATGTTCGTTTTGTCGTTAGTCCAATTGTCCTGATTTTTCATAAATCTTCTTTTTCTTTATTGTTAAGATGAGGAAGAATTCCTAAAAATGTATCACAATTTGAAGTAATCATCGAGTGAAAACATACCTTAATTC
>JAXQQM020066918.1:0-67651 GCA_034641835.2 Pinus albicaulis | reverse complement strand
TTATCATACTCATTATCACAACATAATTACCATATATCATAAGGTAAAGGTTAAGAGAACTTCCTTTATCCATGCACAACATGCACAACATTGAGAGCAATAGTTCCCAATCATAGCCAATACATCTATTCTCTCAAGTCCATTTTCTTTACCCTTCATGTTACCTTTCCCATGATTTTCTTGCCACCATCCATTTACCCCAATGGACCCAACCAATCCAACTGACTGGCATACTCTTACCTTCAGCTACCCATACACATGCACAGAGCTTCATTCAGATCTTACATTGCCTGTTGGTTTTCATTCACCTCTCCCCAAGATCCTTTAACTTTCCTCCTTCCCAACCAATTCCCAAGGCCCTCAAAATATAAAAGGAAAGAAATAAATCAAACAAGAAGAAAACCATGGAAACCAATAGGAATATGACACCACAAAAAAGTGGCAAGGCCTTGCACCATACATAGACAAAGCCACAAATAAAGCACAAAAAATCACAAAAGACCATATCACAAGATTGGAAACAAACACCATAACTCAATCCTGATGGTTCCCAATGCTTCCAAGGGAAAGCTCAACCTGAGCCTCCTTCAATATTTCATGGAAATATCTTGCCATGCAATCCCTTGCATCATACTAATGTATACACATAAATGTCACCACATAAATAAATATAACAATATACCGTTTATCTTACCTTGTTGTGTCAAACATGCTTCCTTGTAACTGAACACACATGTCAGCCACATGTTCCACATATGAAGACAACATATCTATAACTTTGAGACCAACCTTTACCAAGTATAACAACCATGTCATAGATAATAATTTACTCACATTATTCAGTCATAATACATAATGCTACAATTATCACCTACTTACAGTCAGTTACATATTAGTTTTCTCAAAACATATGTGTTAGTACAACCATATTAAAACAAGATCATTTCTTCATGCAATCTTACAGACACATACTCATATCATGCACACTAATCAAACATTCAAATAGACTATAAACATACCACATTAGATAAATTAACTAGATGACATATTCAGAGCCTTAAACACTCAAGTAGATGACATAATCAAACTCACACCTTAATGTATCTCAGGGGAGGTTATCTTGTCTGCATAATCAATCTAGATTAGCATTATATAAATTATCAACAGATCAACTCAAACATAAATAAGGTCATGATATCCATAATAATAGCTAACTAACATGTCCACATCATAAGCTCATAAACAATTTTCATTCCTGTATAACAATCACATAGGCACAGTCAATCTACATCAGTATAACACAATGTCACAAATATGTCGACTCATACCTAAATTTCATTACCCTAACCATCTGCATAGGCCAATCAAATTAGCATGATACATATAACATAAATATCCTAAGTACAATGACCATAACCATCATGCATATGATCACAATGCATATAACAACAAGTTATTATCCTTCATGACTAACCGACACATGCACATATGATCACACAGATTCACTAACATCTAACATACATATAATGACAAAAAAATAGAATTAAAAGCATACAAGTAACCCTAATGCCTATAACAACCATTAACCACATACCTGCATGCAAAACATACAAACCCATATGATGATCTTCTCTTACACCGAGGTCTAGTGCCATAACTTCACTTTGATGATTTTCTTCTCCTGCTCTATCTCGGCCAACACGTTAGCATCATAACCACAAAAAAAATCATGATGACCTAAATCACATAAAATGGCCACTTGCATGACATCCATGCCCATAATAATGCATGCATAACAACATATAAACACTGACTTGCATAGAAAATGCATAGACAACCGACATGCAATCATGACTAATGCATTTTGATAACATCATCAACTTCCACATGGTGACACAACGATAAAAATGATGAACGCCATGCATACAAAAATCACATAGTCCATAAACATAAAGAACACATATGCAACTAACATGTACACATGACAAACACATTCCTCCCATCTAGTCCAAGTGTTGAATAATGCTCTGATACCACTTTGTAACACCCTCCTCCTAGGATTTACCTGCTATCGGCCTACCAGGGTAAACATGTGATGATTCCAGTTACTATGACATGATTCAAATCCCTAAGTGCGCTCAAGTAAGTGGAAATGACTCACCAACACTTTTGATAAGACTCTCTTAGGTGCTGTGACTCCCCAAGAGCTAATCCACCACTCCAAGTGCCCAATCCCTGAGTTAACCTAGCCTTTCAATGAATTAAACCCCTATTCGCTCCCATAAAAAGGGATGCATGTGACTAGAAACCTATAGTCGCTCCCACAATGTTTGGAAGGGAGAGACTCCAGTATTTTTCATCTAGTTCTATGCCAAAGACTGTGAGATTTAAGCCACTTTTTCAGGGCTAGTATTCAAACCACTTTGCGAAACTTGATGAGAATTTCCAAGACAGTTAATGACACCAATACAAAGGCTCTAACATAAAAATTAATCAATTACTTGACCAAACTAAGCCTAACCATGACAGAAATTTCATTGAACACATCATGAACATGTAATTTACAGGTCATAATAACACATATAAGCATACGTGTCTCATACTTATCTGAGAATCGCTAAGAAGCATTGATTCCTTAGCACATTCACTGCATTATCATCTATTATGTCATATATTAATTTTTCATTAATTTATAAATTAAAAAATGATGAGAACCATACATCATCACTGTCATAAAATATACTCATAACCAACATATAAACAACATAAATAATGAGGATAAAATAGCCATAAATTCCACATATGAACCAATACATTTACACATAAAATACCAAGGAAAGGAACTCTTGTTAATGAATGCAAAAGCCAACCGGGTATGGGACTGCCATGTTCCACCTGACCATAGATCAGAAGAACTAAATCTTTCTTTCAACCAATCACCTCCATGCCATATTCCAAGCATGAAAGTGGGACTCAACCAAAATTAACCAGGTATTCTGAGAATAACACCTCACCCTCATCAATAAAACTAGGCTTTAACAAAATCCACCACCTAATCACCAGCCCTAAACAAGCATGGATGCCACCTAAACCCTCCACCTACACCATGAAGAATTTTCTCATGTCTCCTACTCTTTAGGCTTTACCGCAATCGATAGTACATATTCCGATCAAGGCTTCACTAGGCCATAATTGAGATACCACCCTCCATGCCGTATCATATATCCTGCCATTCACCGGATAAGGATTCCTATCACCGATCAAGGGCACCCACCTCTAGGCTTCACCGTATATCCTTTCATACATTGATCGAGGATTCCTAGGCCCGCTCGAGGCATAATACACCTAGATTTACTACAACCCATAGCCAACAAATTAGGTTACTAGGTCGGCGGGGGTGGTACCGTAATCAATGTACCGGTCTGGTGATCACTAAACTTTGTGTTCTATCATTTTGAGGTCCACCTCACTCAGTTTTGAATACATTCAACAATCCAACTCAACCAAAACATGAGAACCCCATCACACAATGGCTATCTAGAAATGGAAAGGAAAGGTTGAAGAATGGTGTCACACCTGGAAAAACCCATGCCAATGACAACAAGAGAACCAAGAACACACATTCATAACCATGCATGCCAACTTTAGCAAGGAAAACAAACATGCAAATCGATACCTGTAAATAAACCTATTGTAGCTGCTTGATCCCACTCTTCCTTGCTTGATATTTTCTTCCTCTTTGCCTTCTTTTCCTTTCTTGATCCAATTATGAAGTGCTCCAAGAAAAATCTAAATGTCCAAGAGTGTGAGAGATAGAAAATAGAGAGAGAGCTCCCAAAACTAAAATGACAAAATGTTACCAATTGATCCTCAAAATACTTTTTATCAATGAGGCCTCTATTTTCTTCAATTTCCATTATTTTCCTTCATTTTCCTTCTCACATGAAACGTGTGACCTTTCACCTTCCTTTTATCCTAATTTACATTATTTTCATAAATAAAATGTCAACAATGCATCTTTTCCTTTCCAAATGTACTTTATGTTTCCTTTTCCATTTTCCTTTAGCCATGATAACCGAAATGAACACCCACTACGATATTTTTCCCAACATTCAAATTGGAATACATGTCCCATGACGATGGTCTTTATTAAGTTTTACATGGAATTTTGACTAGGCTTGTTACAGAAAGGTGGAACTCATCCTTAAGATAATGACATAACTTGGTCTTCTCAACAAGTTGTCTTAGCCACCATGCAAGAGAATAAACTTGACCCAATACTCAGCTAGAGGCTGTGGGAACTCAACCCCCAATATAGCTCAATAATCAACCTATAAAGAGAGTGAGGAATAATCAAAATTGAATATAAAATCAACTAATAACACCTTAAAACTTACTCCTTTTATACCACAACCTCCTTCTCCATCAACAATGAAGCTCAATGTCAGAATCTGAGTGATCTCACTCCAATACTAGTGATCCAAGTGGATTTGGAGAACCTAAAAAAAACCAAGACTTCAAATCTTAGCAAAACCAATGTCACATCAAAGATCGCGTCGCAATATTTCCAACAACACAAAATGCACTTCAATCCAAGTTCATATCCAAAAGTTATGCTCAGTCAAAGTTTCAGTCAAAATAGGGAAAATTCAAAGTCAAAGTCAACCTAGGGTGCCACATGACACTCCCATAGGCTTCCACATGGCAACAAATACAACAGGATTGGTGGGACCTAGTGAGCTGATGTGGCAACCCAATCAACAACCAGGTGGACCCACAAGTAGGTAACATGGCAACACCATAATTCCACACATGGAAAGTAGGTGGAAAATGTGGTGTAATATCCCTACTGTAGCAGCCCAGGTAAAACTCGTATATTTACAGAGTAAAAAAATAATTAACCATTTCAATCAAGAATCAATTGGAAGTTAAGGAAATCTTCATAATTATATATTCATTCTTCTCCATGGATCTAGGATAGGGAAAAAAAGAAAAAGTAAAAGAAAAGGTGTGATCAGTAAAATGAAAAACCCTTTTACTCTATGAAGGTGGTGTGAGTATCATAAATTGGGGAGGGTCCATCTAGTCTTCCCATTCCTTTCACTAGGGGAGATCGAAATTCATTGCTCCAAAAAACTAAAGGTTACACTACAAACGAATGTCAATAATGGGTCACACTTAAATATTACAAAAAATTCTATTCACAATGGAAAGAGACAAAATTAACAATTTTTGGTAATAAAAATGTATATCGATCACGTAAAAAGCTTCAAGATAGCAATAAGAAGATGCTTTTCAATAGCAAGGTGTTGCCAATTGTGTTCAATACATGGCGGAAGAATCCTTGAAGGATGGTGAAGAGTTGAGGTAGGTCATTGGTGACCACATTTGTTTGAAGTCATTTAGACTTTGGCATGCACGGTATCATGTTGGCATACAAGTCACTGATTTCATGGATGCTGCGCTCAAGAGATAAGTATTCTTATTATTCCTCTTGAAAGAAGAGTTTGCATATGAGTCTTTTTACCTTTAATAGAAATAAAGTATTCATTGTCTTGATAAAAGGGTGCATATAAATATGATTTGTATAGTTTATGCACAATAAAAGGATAAGTTATCCATGCATGAATTATTGAGAGGATTGCATGGCTATATTAATTGTGTGAATTGCATCGCTTCTGTTCAAAAAGAGTCAAGTTAACCTTGCTATTGTCTCAAAAGGTTTTTCTGGTTTTCATGCATAAAGAATGGGTTAATTATGATATTCTCTTGAAAGTATTGAACAAGAACTTTGCACATAAACAATAGAGAAACCATGACATTATTTTATTGGAAATAATTCATTTGCGCAAAAGATAAGTTCATGCTTTCTTGAAAAGGTCTGAAGAATTTATGGTGCATAAATACTAGTAATGTTTCTTGAAATGACCTTAAAAATCTATGGTGCGTAGAGACTACTAATGTTTCTTGAAAAGATAAGTACTATGATAATTTGTTGAAAAGAAATTGCGTATGTGTGAGACCAATATCTCTTATATTAGATTAATTTTATAAAGTGATTTACATATGTATGATATCAATATCTATTGTATTAGATTTCATTTTGAAAAAATATGCATGTGCATGCATGAGATTAATATATACTATGCTAGATTTTGTTTTAAAAATAAGTATGTGTTCGCATGAAAAAATAGCTACAAGAATCTAGAAGTTTGTTCTCTTCAAAATATTTCATGAATTATTAAAAAACATAGATAATTTAATGAGATTAATCTTTGAAAATATATTCATTAGTTATTGGAAAAAGAAGATAATTTAATTAGAGTAATCTTGAGAATATTTTAATGAGCTCTTGAAAAATGAAGATAAGTTAATGAGGGTAATTCTTGAATGGATTGCATGTGTTCTTGAAAGGATTGTGGTGGACCATGAACAAAGAAAATTTAACTAGAGCAACTTCTTGAAAAGAACCCAATCCGTGTGTGGAAGACATAGGTTACCCAAGTTGTTGTCTTGAATAAACTATAAGAAATTTGTATTTTTTTATGCATGAATAAAACAACTACTTGGGATAGATTTATTGAGAAATAAATATGCATAGACAAGATTTTATATTGAATGAAATTATTCAAATAAAAAATATTTTATATTGAATGCAATTATTCAATGCATAAGAAATATGCATATATATGATATTATATTAAATGGAGATATTCAATGCATGAGAGATATGCATATATAGGTTTTTTCATTGAATGAAAATAATTGATGCATAATCAAAATACATGTGAACATTGCACATAGAAGGTGAAGACATCACATTATTATTTTGAAAGAGATGATGTGATTGCATGCTATTATGTTCGATGTCTTCGAAAGAATAGGAAAATACGTGATTGCATGCTGGTATGCTTGAATCACTGAAAATAAATAAATTCTTCCATACGTGAAAAGTAAAAATATTTCTTGAAAATAAATGTGTTTTTGTATGCAAGGATAGAACAACTATTTAGATATTTTTTTTTAGAAGAATATTTGATTATTTTTATTAGTTTCTTGAAAATAAGAACATGTGCTTATACACACATAAATAACATCTATATTGATAAGTTCTTGGAAATTAATATGTGTGATATGCACGAAAGTCCCCATGTTCATTTCTCTTAGAAATAATATCTGTTTATTTTTCCATAATCTTGAAAAGAGAAAAGTGTGTTTTCATGCAATATTTAGTTAGCATCCTTTAGAAATAAAGATGTGGCTCACATGAACAAGAATAATTGTCATGTTAATTTCTTTTGGAAAGAACAAGTAGTTATGCGTAAAACAATGATGACTATTATGTTAGCTTTGTTTTGGAATAAAGCATGGATTTTTCATGTACAATATCTATTGTGAATAGCTCTCCTTTGGAAGAGGTGCTTTTGGAAATAACATCCATTCATATGCATAAGAATAATATCTATTGTATTAGTTTTTTTTTTAAAGAATACATGACTTCATACACAAAGAAAATAGATAGGGGTTAGTTTCTTTTGAATAAATTTTATTTAATTACATGCACCAATATCAAGGATATCTGTAGTGGTTTATTCGTGGAAAGGAATGTGTGCTTGAGCAAGGGGAATATTGTTTAATGTATTATTAATTTTATAGACATGCTTTGATAATTATATGCTTATGATTAATGCATGTGCAGTGTTGTTAAAGGAATCATGTCGTGATATTTTGTTCACATTTCATGTATGCACATAAACAGATGTTGAAGAATCACTATTAAAACTTTATTATTGGTTGATTAATACTTTATCTAATCATGCTATAAAATTTTGTTGATGACAACAATGGAAGGAAAGGATGGTGACTTATGCAAATGATATATTATGTTTAACATTATGGCAAGTAACGAACTAATGGTCCACGATTATTTTGGATGTGTGAGCTACAGGATGGTCCACTTATGGGAACAGGCAGGCTACAAAGACATAAATATTGACGATTTGTGGGTAAATGATATCATGATGATTGTAATAGATTATACCTAGATATTTTATATTTAAATGATATTTCTTTGTAAGAATTTATGACCATGGTTAAGGGATGGACTCCCTTATAAGTCATTGAGTGAGGGGTGAACACCCTCTCAAGCATTTAATAATAAAACTAAATGTTTGTTGGATTTCACCCTAAGTGTTTTATAGGGCATATCAGTGTCTAATGATTTGGTTTACTATTGTGCCATTTTTATGATGTTGATTCCTTGCATGATGTGACATTTATATTATCAAGAATGTGGTTAATTAACTAAGTTAAAATAATCATGAAATTGATGCAAGAAGTTTAAGCTAATATGATACAACAATGAATGTTAATGGTTTTGTAACTTACTATTACTTACTAAATATTACTCTATGTAATGATGATGCTTTATGTAATGGTCATTGAAGGAATAGGGAAAGTAATTCAGAAAATTACACGTTGGAAAATGTTGTAAAAACTTTCTAACACTATGAATTTTCATGCGAGGTTACCAAGGATATTTCAGGTCGTATATGATGTGGACCAATGAAATCCTGCCATATCTCCATCACATGGTGCTACATGGAACCTTAAATTAGGCCCAAGTGGCCTTGGAATGGTGGAACCTCCATTTTTGTCTTATTCTCATGGTTTGGGAAGTCGTTACAATGTGCCCATATGTTTACCATATATTATATGGTTTTAAACTATACGATCTGAATGGGAATATTATTTTTGTTGTGCTAAGATCCAATTCAGAATATAAAGAAAGTGCTAGAAGATAATGAGTTTAATTCCAGGTTTAACATCAGTTTTTATATGAATTTCATGAGAAAATTAACATAAAAAAAAACACTGAACAACAACATATAACAGAGATGAACATCACCATAAAAAGTAACACAAAAACACATGATGAAGGACTTCACGCCTCCTAGGCTACGTCTCCTTGGTCCAACTTCCAATGGCTTGGACCTCTTCTATTATGCTCAAAAGTGTGATTACATGTGTTTACAATGCTCAAACAACTACGAAAGATGTTCCATCAGCTTTGGAATGCCCAAAAATTCCGATGTAGCCTCCTTCTGCATCATTTTTTTCCAAAAACTGATAATGTTATGACTTCCCCTAGTTTCCCCACTATTTGTTCCACATTTCCCCCAAAATCTGGCATCGAACCCACAATTTCGCCCCAAAAAGTGCTAACGAAGCACCAATTCTGCCAAAAACAAGGCAAACTTGTCGTGGCATTAATTTTCCCTCTAACGGCTAAAAATTGGATTTAAAACCATATGAAACATGGTTAATAAAAATCATTTATATATAAAATTTTTCATGGTTTTGGCTAACCATCAGACTTGGCATAATTGTGGTCACATTGGAAGAGTTTTAGTAGTGGATATGGTTACAGTTGGAAGTAGTGGTGGTGGTCTATGCATTGAGCACATGGCATAGTTATTGTTGTAGGTGAACGCTGGCAGTTCTAGCTCTGACAGTCAAGCAAACCGCGATCTTCCCCGGTCACATTACCACTCTGTCATGTTACGTTATTTACTACAGTTTGCTGATAAGAATGGGGGCGCAGGGCTAGCCTCCCACCCATGGTCCCGCCCTTGGTGGTGACTAGGGTTGGGGCTAGATCCCAGCCCCCACCCCTTAACACACCAAACATAACATAATAAAATTATATGTAATACATAGTATGTTAAGACTCATGGCACGAGGCACAATGGTAACGTGTTTGGTTTGGTGCTTAGTGGTCGCGAGTTCGGCCCCCACTATTGCTACTCATACTTGACCCAATATTTTGGTGGCCCTTGCAATGCCATGTGGTGGCCCCTGGCTGAGCCATGTGGAAGCCTATGGTTGGCCACCAAATCCACCAATAAAAACTTGCCACATGCAACCAATACCATTGTACCACTTGGAACCAAACAATTCGCCCATGGAAACCATTGACCAATTCAAACTTGTACAGTCACCCTGCCACGTAGGCATGCCCAATCAGTTGAACGGACTACTGACTTGGCTATCTTGCATATTTTTTTTTTTAAATTCCTATTTGACAAAGTGGACAGAATGCATTTCTGGGAGCATATGGTGTCGGTTTTTCGTGAAACAAGTTGCACAAGATTCAGAACGATGAGATCTACGCGGTCGTTTAGGTTCCACATCGATTGTGCAACTTTGATTTTTGAGCACCTGATCATTCCTCCCCACTAGAATATTTTGGACCCCAAAATATCTTTCATTATTGACAATGTGGATAAGGGTACAACCCCCTCACCCTTCCAGTCTCAATCCACTGGAATTTTCATAAATTCAACAATTTGAGATTTTCTTAAAAACTGATATTTTTCCTTGATTCTAGAGACCCCGTCTTGCTATTATAGATACCATCCTGCTGCAATTTCCCAGAATTTGCATAACAAAAAACTTTCCTGAAGAAACAAACTTTTTCCCACCTCGGTCGTCAATCAAAGGAAACTTGAATAACTTGAAAAATTTCTCACCTTGAACACAGTTGACATGGTGATTTTTAGCTTGTCTTTCCTTGTACTTGCGTCGAATTTTTACCAAGTGTTTTCTCCATTGCCATGTACCATTTTGAAACCCAAAATAAGTACTTGTGGAACCTATGCCTTCTTTTTCATCTTGCCTTGGACCTTGTTCTTTGATTTTTTCACCATTCAACATCGACATCTTGTTCCCATTATTGTTCAACAATAATGTGGACTGCTGCAAATTTTTCACATCTTGTTTACCTCTTTTCAAAGGCAACATGTTAGATCCTTGAAACATATTACTACAAACGTTAGCAAATTCAATGAAAACATCTTGTTCATTGAACTTGTTGGTTTTTTCCATGTCGCCATCAAAAGCAACATCCTTCTTACCAAGATGACACAACAAATTATGATGCAAATGGTAAACAAATCCCACTACTTGGTTTACTTGACTCAATCTTGAATGTACATATTGAAAGTATGCATATTACTGAACATAACTTTCATGTAAAAAAAAATGATGCTTGAGTACAATAGCTACACAAATAATAGGCCTAGAAGGCATATCAGCAAACATGTCACTTATACCTCTATTATACCTTTTGACCGAGTGGAATTGTTGACGAACACCCATCAAATGAAAGTTTCTTAATTGTTGCAACTTAATGATTGTACCCTTAACATTTTATGAATGAAATGAAATGGAAAAGTCACTTGCATCAACTTGAAACTCAAATTACCTTTTCAAGTTTAAAATATCAAATAAAAATAATCTTTTGCACACATGTCAATGCATTCCAAGGAGCTACAATAGAAGAAATATTAACAAACATTTTCCTCCAACATTGGGCTGCTCCTAAAAATCCTCTTATCGAGATGACCATCTTGGGTGTTGACCAATCCACAATGGTGTCAAACTTGGAGAGTTCTACCTTCAACTTACCTCCTCCAACATTATAGCCCAAGTAAATCAATGAAGTTTTACCCAACTCATACTTTGTCATCTTCAAAAACAAATGTTCATGCCTTACGACATCAGTTATTTTTCTCTCATACATGACATGTTCATAATGAAATTTTCTAAAAATGACAATGTCATACAAGTGAATTATTACATCTAGAAATGGCTCCAATTCATCATTCTTCATATGCATGAAAGTAGTAGGAGTATGGAAAAGACCATAAAACATAATAAACCATTCAAGTAACCCTTGTTTGATGTTAAATGTTGTCTTCCACAAACCTCCTTCAACAACTCTTCTTTGATGAAAACCACTCCCTTTGTCCCTCACAATAAAATTCTTTCCATTATTCTTGGGCACCAGAACCATAGGTGCACTGCATGGCATAGGAGATGGTTGAGTGATTCCATTGTTCGACAACTTTTGGCTTTGCTTTGGTATTTCCGCACTTTGCATTTTTTACATCCGATGCATGCCATTGTCACAAAGAGAACATTCTTGCTGCAAAGGTTTTTCATGTGGGATTCCATTCTTATTGAGAGGCAGTCCCTTCACATCCTGAAACAACTTATCATCATGGTTAATTACACTAACCAAATCAGAATTGAAATTTGTATTACAACCATAAAATGCTTCATAATCATCATAAACATTGGGTTTGATCATACTTGCGATGGGATCTCACTATGTAATCCACACTATCTTTGAACAAGTGGTACCTTTTTCATGGTGATAGAATATTTCTTTTTTTTCATAAAGGTAAGGACTTCCCAAAACAATCCCTGAAATGTCAACTAGTACAATATCTAATTCCACTTCATCAATGAATTTTGTGGTGATTGCAAACCGGAAAATATAATTTCTTGTAACCTTTAAATTGGTGTCCTTGCATATCCAACCCAATGGATATGTCTTGGGATGAGGTATGGTTTCAAGGTTAAGTTTCTTGACTAGGTCTTCAAATATAAATTTTTCTTGAGACCCATTATGAAAGAGTGTGTCAGTTTTTGTATATTTTGAGACAACCCTCACAGGAAACATTTCAATTCTAGTTTCTTCATTTCAGGTACTAGTGTGACAGTTTGAAGTGCTAGTGCTAGAAATCGAGTTCTTAAATTTTATCCCCATGGTTATGATTTTAGTTTCATCACTTGAATCAGACCCTAAATCCTCTTTAGTGATTGCTGTTTTTTTTCCTTCCCTTTGTTGTTAAATTTTTTTTTCTTTATCTCTGGATGAAGCTTCCAACAATGGTCTGCATCGTGACCCTCCTTGGAACAATGCTTACATATTAGTTTCTCTCCCTTTTTTATGGCTGCATTTTTATTTTCTTTTCCTTTGAAACCCTTTCCTTTCTCTCCACCCTTAAATGGCTTCTTTTTACAATCTTCTGGAATATTTCTCCATCTTGCCTTAAGGTGAGTGGCTTGCACACAAACCTCATCTAGAATAGTGGGATTGAACATAAGGATAGTATGCCTTAGGTGGCTATGTAAACCTGATATATGCTTCAGCAATGTTTCCTATGACTGCAAATCAACACCTAACATAAGATCTCTTCTTCTAAATTCTTGGGTGTAATATTGAACACTTTGACCCTTAAGTTGTCTAAAGTTCTGACAATTCATGGTGGACTTTTGTATATATGCTAGAGGGTAAAATTTTATTTTAATTGCAGCAATGAAATTATACCAAGAGAGTGAGATCTTACCATGTTTTTTAATCTCATCTTGTGTCTTGGCTTCCCACCATACTAGTGTTTCACCCTCTAGTCTCAAGGAAGCTAGCTGAATATTTTTATCATCACCTTGAAGGTTTTGAATTCTAAAATAGACCTCCAACTGATGAACCTCATTCTCAAGCTTCTCTGCATTAATTTCACCATTACACATAGGCAACTCGAATTTAATATCAAGTTTTAAAAAGGATTGTTTACCAATTCCTTTTGAGGTAGGTTGATGAGTATGTGTAAGGGTTTTAGTAGTGGAAGAGGATGAAGATGAAGGAGAAGATGGTGGTGAGGATGATGGTGGAGTAGATGGTGAATTATCACCATTTCCATTACCTCCTCATCCTAGAGAACCCTCTCCTCTTGGAGGCCTGGAGCTTTCACCCTGCAACCTTGTGTTCCTCTCTTCATAGAGGACCTTCACCATCTATGTCATGTCAAAGAAAGCCCTCCTAAATGAATTCTCATCTTCTGACATGTTATAATTTCCTCCTTCATGAGACATGCTTACTGAAGCTTCTATTACAATTGGAGGCAAGGAAAATTTTAGGGGCTAATATTCGCAGGTGGGCTAGTATTCCATGCTTTTTCCAAAAAAAGATTTGCCAATTTCCATTTTTCTAAAAATTAATTCGCCAAAATTTTATAGTATAAAATTATTATACCTTAAAATTCACTAATATTATATACTTTCTAATATAAAATAATTATAAATCTAATCATTTTTTACAAAATTGTCATCAAACATTTTAAAATTTGGATATTAGGGACTAGTAAGATTCACCAAGTTTGCTAAAATTTAAGATAAACTTCCATCCTTTAAATTTTCCCTGATTGCAGGTGAATGTTATGGTGGAAAATGTGGCAATTTTGCCCTCCTTCTCCTTGCTCCAACAAGATAACTTGCACCCACAAGCTTGCCTTCTCCTTTCTTGAGCTTCAACATTATAAGAATGTAAACACTTGCAAAACAAATTAAATCCTCTTTGCACAAGTAAACCTAGTGCTCTGATATCAACTTGATCTAAATGGGAATATTATTTTTGATGTGCTAAGATACAATTCATAATATAAAGAAATTGCTTGAGGATGATGAGGTTAATTGCAAGTTTAGCATGAATTTTTATGTGTTTTTATGTGAATTTCATGAGAAAATTAACATAAAAAAAACATTGAACAACAAAATCTAACAGAGATGAACATCACCATATACAATAACACAACATCCCATGATGAGGGATTTCACCCCGCCTGGGCTACTTCTCCTTGGTCCAGCTTCCAATTGCTTGGCCCTCTTCTATTATGCTCAAAAGTGTGATTACATGTGTTTACAATGCTCAAACAACTCGAAAGCATGTTCCATTAGCTCCAAAATGCCCAAAAATTCATGTGTAGCCTTCTTCTACGTCTAATTTGGCCAAACAATCATAAAGTTATGACTTCCCTTAGTTTCTCCACTATTCCTTCCACATTTTCCCCAAATCCGGCACCGAACCCACAATTTCGCCCCAAAAAGCGCTAATGGAGTACAAAAAGTGCTAATGGAGCGCTAATTCTACCAAAAACAGGGCAAAATTGTCGGGGCATTAATTTTCCCTCTAATGCCTAAAAAGTGGATTCAAAACCATATGAAATATGGTTCATGAAAATATTTTATATATAAAATTCTTTGTGATTTTGGCTAATTTTTGGACATGGCATAATCATGGTCACATTGGCGGAGTTTTAGTGGTGGTTATGGCTATGGTTGGAAGCAGTGGTGGTGTTATATACATTGAGCACATGGCACAGTTATTGTTGGAGGTGAAAACTGGTAGTTCCAACTTTGGCGGCAAAGCTAACCGCGATCTTCCCCAGTCACATTACCACTCTATCATGTTATGTTACTTGCTATAATTTGCGGCTAAGAACGGGGGAGTGGGGTTAGCCTCCCAACCATGGTCCTGCCTCTAGAAGTGACCAGGGTTGGGGCTAGACCTTGACCCCTCCCCCAAACGCACCAAACATAACATAAAAAACTATAGGGAATACATAGTATGTTAAGACTCATGGCAGGGGACACAGTGGTAATGCGTTTTTCTTGGTGCTTGGTGGTCGCCGGTTCGACCCTCGTTGTTTCTCGGACTTCACCCAATATTTTGGTGGCCCTGAGGCTACCATGTAGCGGCCCCTAGCTGGGCTACGTGGTAGCCTATGGTTGGCCACCAGATCCACTAATAAAAACTTTCCACGCACAAAAAATACCACCGTGCCACTTGGCACCAAACCATTTTCCCATGGATACCATTGACTAAGTCAAACTTGTACAGTCACCCTGCCATGTAGGCATGCCCAGTCATTTGTACGAACTACTGGTTGGGCTGTTCTACATTTTTTTTTAAATTTTCATGGTTGAAAAAGTGGATAGAATGCATTTCTGGGAGCTTTCCGTGAAATGAGCTGCGGAAGATTCAGAACATTGAGATCTACGTGGTCGTTTTAGTTCCACAAAAATTAGACAAATTTTATTTTTTAGCATAATTTTGAGCACCCGATCACTATATTAAAACCAAAGTTGGACTTTAAAACCATATGAAAGAAAAAATAGGAGTCCATGGGTTTTGAACTCAAAACCTCCCTGACAACAAGTAGCTTATTATGACTATGTCAACCATTGTGTCAACCACACACTTTGTCTTATTCACCCTCACACTTTGTTATAAAATTCCACTTGAATGGTTCAAAGGGAACCATGGAGAACATATGAGAGAGGAAGGTGCATGCAAGTTAATGTAGGCATGAATCTCGAGAAGATTTTAGGAATATTCCCATAGCATATATTAGTAAATATTCTTAGAATATTCCTAGAATATATTTTTTTGAGGCTGTGAGGACTCTTAAAGCTTCCCTGAGGGGTTATAATTGATAGTGTTAGAATGGGGTTGAGTTAATATTCATTTTAACCAGAATTTCGCAAGGATCGCAATGGTGCAGTCAATTTTTGCATATGAGTAGTAGATTTCAGGGTTCATATCAAAAACCTTACTTCTTCAATAACTATTGGGCACAAAATTCAAGACAACAATGCACTTTTTAAATTAGATCATATTTATAATCGACAGTCTCAAGAACAAGGTGGATCTACTAGTGTTGTGATTGTTGTGATTTGAGTAGCCAAATTTGAATTCACTCCTAGGAATGAAGGTATAATGTTGTATTTTCCATGTACTTGCCTTTATTTTTATGAGATGAATTAAGTGGCCTCCCCAATATTGAAGAAGGGCCTAAAGACATATTCCACACTAGATGAAATGCATTATCAAACTTTTGTGTGCATTTTCTTACGATATCCTTTATGTTTCCTCTTCTTTAAGTATTTTCACATATGTTTTTTATATTTAAGTATTTCCATATATGGTTTTTACATGTAATTATGCTAACATCACCCGAAGACAATATATTGTATAATGTCGGTAAATTAAAGAGATTTTGGATCAAGTTTGGTATCACAGCGGTACTCTTATTGATGTGAATTGCGAGTGTGAATGATAGCCAAAGCCTTTATACGGGCAACAAGAAGAAGTAAAATGGAGAAATACAAAGCTTTCTATCAAGCCTTCTACATGATGGTAGACATGGTGGATATAGTGTTTGCATATTATGAGAAGAAATTCACAAAGAAGTAAAAGGAGAAAGAGAGAGTAGAGGAAAATGCTTCAAAAAATCAAGGTGAACCTCCACCTCCATATTCAAGTGAGTTTTCTTCTTCTTCATCTTCTTATCATCATTCACATGAGGAGATCAACTAGAGAATTCAGGTAGAGAATGGTAAGTTGAAGATACTTCTACAAGAAGCAGAAGAGGATAAGCATATCGTTTAAAACTTCAATTACGAGCCACATAAGAGGCCTTGGAAAAGTTTAAGTGCAGTTAAGGATTAGCAAAGCCATCATCACCCACTCTATAATCTACAACTGAGGCAAAAAATGTTAGTGATTCTTCAGTTTCATGTTCTCGTTATGATGATGATTTTGATGAATTTTAGAGACACTTCAAATTCACTGAATCAAGTGAGTTTAAATCAATGTAGGTTGAGGCTACATTACACCTTTACAGGTCATCTCCAAAGGAAGGTGAACATTTCAAAGGAAGAGATAGGCAAATCTCACCTCGCTAGATTTGTACCAAAGGCATCCATTCAAAGAAGAAGGTTAATAAATTATGGAGGAAGAAGAACAATTCCAGCCACTACAACAAGGGTGGACATCAAAAAACCACATTTCATAATCTCCATCCATAACTATGCCCAAAGAAGGATAGGGGGCATGTGAAAGCACCTGTGAAGGAAACAGTTGATGAAGCAGTTCAACAAGGAAGCTAACTAGAATAAATCCCATTATCCTGATTAAGTAATAGATGGATAGCCTTTTTAAGTAGTTGAATATGGTCACCATTTTAAATCACATGTTGCAAAAATGTTTGTAAAAGTGATGAGGTGTATAACATCATTTATGAATGTCACATAATGACATTTTGGCCTTTAGTTGGAATGTAAGGGGACCTATTTTTTTTTTCTTTTTGTATACTTCACCATGAGTGTGTTATAAACTCTTGGAAAGTATGGTATTGTTTGGAATATTATAATTTGGACATGTATTTGCAGCTACAAATTTGCATATGGATACAAGTGTTAGTTTCATCACTTTAGGCTGTAAAGTACAAAGGTGAAGGAGAAGAAAGTGAGGCATTTTAAAGACGTTTATTATGTATATAAATATTTCAGGTCATGTTTATACTTTTGGAGGACCAAAATTCCTTCAATGAGGAGGAATGATCAAGGTGGCTCTAGAGAACCTCAAAAATTGAAGTTTTTGAATCTTAATGAAACTAGTGTCAAATTGAAGATCTCGTCTCTAAATTTTCAATGGCACAAATAACACCTCAATCCATGTTTGTATGCAAAATTTATGCTCAGCAATAGTTTTAATCAAACTAGGAAAAATTCAAAGACAATATAGAGTGCCACGTGGCACTCCCATAGGCTTCCAAGTGGCAATGAAGATAGTATTCCTGGTTGGACCCACAAAGCTTATTGGCATCAAAATCAGCAAACCAGGTGGGCCCACAAGCAGGTGGCATGGAAACACCGAAGTCAATACATGTCAAGAAGGTGGTAGAGGTGGAATATGATGTGGACCAATAATAGTTTGCCACATGGCCCAATCACATGGTGTTACATGGTGCCTCAAATTAGTCCCAAGTGGCCTTGGAATGGTGCGATCTCCACTTTTGTCTTATTCTCATGGTTTGGGGAGTCACTACAATGTGGATATATGTTTACCAACTACATATTGGAAGCTACAAATTTTCATATGGATACGGGTGTCAGTTTCATCATTTTAGGTTCTAAAGTACAAAGGTGAAGGAGAAGAAAGTGGGGCCTTTTAAAGACACATATTATGTAGATCAATATTGTAGATCAAGTTTATACTTTTGGAGGACCAAAATTATTTCAGTGGTGAGGAATGATGCAGGTGGCTCTAGAGAACCTCAAAAATTGAAGTTTTTAAATCTTAATGAAACTAGTGTCAAATTTAAGATCTCATCGCAAGCTTTCCATTGGAACAAACAACACCTCAATCCAAGTTTTTATGCAAAATTTATGCTCAGACAAAATTTCAATCAAACTAGGAAAAATTCAAAGTCAACCTAGAGAGCCACATGGCACTCCCATAGGTTTCCAAGTGGCAATGAAGATAGTAGGTCTAGTCGAAACCACCAAGTTTATTTTCATCCCAATCAACAAACCAGGTGGACCCACAAGCATGTGGCATGGCAACACCCAAGTCTATACATGTCAACTAGGTGGTTCAGGTGGCATATGATGTGAACCAATGACAACCTACCACATGGCCCAATCACATGGTGCTACATGGCACCTCAAACTAGTCCCAACTGGCCTTGGAATGGTGCAAACTCCATTTTTGTCTTATTCTCATGGTTTGGGGAGTCATTACAATGTGGATATATGGTTACCATATATTATATGGTTTGAAAACTATATTAAAACCAAAATTGGGCTTTAAAACCATATTAAATAAAAATTGGGAGCCCATGGGTTTTGAACTCAAAACTCCCCAACAACAAAAAACTTAATATGACTATGCTAACCATTATGCCAACCACACATTTTGTCTTTTTCACCCTCACACTTTGTTATAAAATTTCATTTGAATGGTTCAAGGGGAACCATGGAGAATGCATGAGAGAGGATGACACACACAACCTAATGTAGGCATGAATCTCGAGAATATTTTAGGAATGTTCCCATAGAATATATTAGGGAATATTCTCATAGAATATTATTTTTTGATGTTGTGAGGAATCTTGAAGATTCTCTGAGGGGCAAAAATTGACAATGTCAGAATGGGGTCGATTTTATACTCATTTTAACTAGAATTTCACAAATATCATATTCGTGTAGTCAACTTTTGCATCTCAAAAGCAAATTTCAAGGGTCATGGTAGAGACCCACCTTCTTCATTAATTTTTGGGCACAAAGTTTGAGAAAACAATGCACCTGTTAGATGTAGTTCATGTTTATAGTTAAAAGTATGAAGAGGATGAGATAGACTAGACTGAGGGTTTCCAAAAACCCTAGACTAGACTAAGGGTTTCCAAAAACCCTAGACTAGACTGATTGTTTCCAAAAATACTAGACTCTTTCTCAAGATCTCTCTAGATTATTTTTTTCAATTGAAAAAATGTAAGAGTGAGGAGAGCCTCATCATTTTCCCCTTTTTATAACTCACTTGAATCTTTTTCTTCCCTTTTACCTTTTTGTTTTAATAAATTCACATTAGTTTGTTTTGTCACTTTATAATTTAAAAATGAATTTTCGTTATCCTATGACCCATGTCCCATTTTCCCCCCTTTAGCTTTTATAAGGTTTTCTCTTAGGTGAATTTTGTTCCCTTGACTAATTTTCTCATCCTAACATATGGGAACTTAATTAGGTTAGAAAAATTATCCCCTTATGTCTCCTGAGTGGATGGGGCAATTAAAATACTCCCTTCTTAAGATTGCTTATCCTTGAGAAAATTCAATCTGGGATGTTGGAGCACCTATTTTCCTTCCCAAGTGTCATATTCAACTAGTAAATCTTTACATTTGAAAAAGTATTCCTTAATTTTCTTATTTCTTAGCTTTCACTCCCTCACCTCAGAAATTTCCTCTAAGACCATAATCGACTCCCATTATTTATCCAATGGTGGAATCTCAGTATAAGTAACAATGTGTTTCACCATGGAATTTTTGAGGCATGAAACAATGGAAGACATTGTGTATCTTACACTGCTCTAAAATCTCTATTTAATAGACCACCTCTCCTATATGCCTTACAATATTATAGGGTCTATAAAATCTAGGTTTCTATTTCTCTACCCCCTTCCTTTTAAGTGATGATTTTCAGTGGGGTTGCAGATAGGGATATACAAGGTCCCAAAGCTCAAATTTATGCTCCACCCAATGAATATATGCATAAATGGTTTGTTTATTTTGAGCCATCTACAAATTTTCTTTGAGGAGTCGTAGTATGCCCTGGCTCTCTGAATGTGGTCCTTATCTATAATAACCCTATTGTCTCCAAACACCTAATCTACAAATGTTGGTGCATCATACCCATATAGGGATATGAAGTGAGTCCTCCCAATTAACTTGTGATAAGCGGTGTTATAACAATTCCCTCCCAAGTGCAACCACTTTATCTAAGCTTTTTTTTGGTCCGAAACATAGTTCCTCAAGTATCCATCCAAACATTTGTTGGCTATCTTGGTCTGCCCATCAATCTATATGTGGTTACTAGTACTTGACATTAACTTTGTCCCAACCAATATTTTTTTCCCAGACAATATGAACAACTCCTACCAAAACCCCCCCATGAACCTATTTTCCTTGTCACTAACAATGGTCATTGGTATTCCATGCAATCAGACTATCTCTCTAAAAAATAACTCTACCACGTGTGATGTTGAATACTGTGAATGTATGGTGAATAAGTGTGAGAAAATCATGAGTTGATCAGCCACCACATAAATGCGGTCCTTCCCCAACACCTAAAGTTACCCAGTAATGAAATCCATAGAAATTCTTTCCCTTTTTTTCTTTGGTATGGGAAGAGGTTCAAGTAATCTTGTGAAATGAGTGTATTATGTTTTATTCTATTGGAATATGTTTCACTCCCTCATGAATCTCAATAAATACGTCTTAATTCCCTTCCATGTGAATATTTATCTAATCTTCCTATAATTTTTCAAGTACCCAAAGTGCCTTGAAGTGGTCAGTTGTGTGCTGCTTGCATGATCTTTTCTTTAAGTTAAGACTCTGGTACTAGGTAGATATTGTCTATGTAATAAATAATGTCATCTATGATACATTACCTTTCATCTTGAATCAACACATCAAGAATATCATAAGTAAGTTTATTCTTGGAGTACTCAACTAGCAAAAGAGATTTCTAGTCAATTGAAATCTCCATGGGAGAGAGTGGGTGGAATTCTGAAAAGGGAATATTCTACCACATTGTTTTTTCCTTTAATGTACTCAATTTTGAAATCATAATATTGAATATTCCTCATCCATTTTTGTTGATTCTCAATAAACTATTTTTCTCCATGAGGAACCTTAAGCTATTGTGATATGTTTTCACCTTAAATATATTTCCCCCCAAGTATTGTTTGAATTTTTCTAGTGCATGCATGATGGCACGCATATCCTTAACATATATCAAATAATGTCTCTCCTATTCACGGAGTTTGTGACCCTTAAAAGCAATGGGATGGTTATTCCACATCAACATGAATCCTATCACTGTCCTGATGTATCACACTCAAGCATGAATGTTTGAGTTAATTCTGGTAATGTTAGTATAGGAAATGAAATCATCACCTTTTTCATCTTCTCAAAGGTTTCCTATGCCCCCTTGGTCCAAAAAAATATCCCTTCTTAGTGATGTATGCAACAGGTGTTGTTAGTTGTGAGTAACCCTTAATAAACTTCATGTAATAAGTGCAAATACGTAGGAAAATTTTTAGTTCTATCACATTATTTTGGGTGGGCCACTCGATGATTGAACCCATTTTCTCCTCATGTACCTGGACCCCATTCTCCTTGATCACCCAAATAAATCATCTCAATCATACGAAACTCGCATTTGGACTCTTTTTCATGAAGTTTTTGTTCTTCCAAAATTCCCAACACCTCATCCAAATTCATGAGATGATCCTCCCAAGTCCCGTTGTAAATGAGTATGTCATCAAAGAAAACCAATAGATACTTCTGTAATTTTTTATTAAACACATGGTTCATGCATGACTGAAATGTAGCAGGGGCATTGGTTAGCCCAAATCGCATAACTAAAAAATCATAGTGCCCATAATGGAACCAAAATGTTTTCTTCAAGACATCCTATTCTCGAACTCTCATCTAATGGTATCCAAAGTCAATATCTATATTCAAGAAGTATTTGGATCCCTTTAATTCATCCATCAGATCATTAATCCTCATAATTGGATATTTGTTCTTGATTTTGTTCTTATTAAGTGCCTGGTAATCAACACACATCCTCAAGGTGTCATCTTTCTTCTTGGAAAATACCACCTAATAAGAAAAGGGACTAGAACTAGGAAATAATGTGGCCAAACCAAAAAAGCACTTTGATGGTCCTTTTGATCTCATCCTTGTATAGCTTGGGATGATGGTATAGGTTTGTATGATGGTCTCAACACCTTCCTCTAACTCTATGACATGCTCAAATCCTCTATCTGGTGGTATACCTAGAGGAATACCACCAAATACCTTTTGATGTTTTTGGAGCAATGCCTAAATATCATCTAGATACTTTCGAGGCTAATCTAGTGGCTTCCTATAAAAAATATAACACGTGAATGCCCACTCTATATCTCCATGCCACAATATTTCCTCCATGTTGTGATGACACTATCGTGGATGGATATTGATGCATGTCTCGCAAAAAAACCTTTTTTTCCATAATGGTATTTGAACTCTGTTTCCTTCGACCTTCTTTAATCTATATTGTACCTATCAATGGAATAAAACCACTAAAATCCCAGTACCACATTGGTATCTAGTACATCCACCACAAAAAAATCATCTATCAATGTGTAATTTCCCACAATTATTTTCATATTGGGAATCCACCTATTGCACTCCATCTGATGACCAACCAGTATAACCATTATGAAGGCCTCAAAATACTCTCTCCAAATATCCCTCTGATCCACCATAGTTGTGTCTGTAAAATTGTAGGATACCCCAATATCAATCAACATTGTCACCTTATGTCCAAACAGAACCCCCTTGACTCTAAATGTGTAGTATTTAGGAAGTCCTAGCATGGATGAAATAGCATAACCTTTAGCCCCAGTCTGTGATGTATCCTAACCTACTACCTAGTATCTTTGTTCCTATATCGGCTCCTCATCCTCCTAATCACTGTCACTATCTGAATAAACCTCGATGTAATAGACATTTCCTACCTTATCCTTCCCTACACATATGTTCCCTAGTGCCCAAGGCTCATAACAGATGAAACATATTTTTTTCTTCCTCAGTTATTTTTTGGGTCTTGTCATCCATTTTTGGTTTCCCAATCCACTCCTTTTGAAAGGGTTCAACTTATTTTTTCTTTTGGGGGAAGGATGGATTAGGAGGAAATCCACTTTTAGGAACAATATCTTGCATTTCCCGAGCTCTACTCATTGCATCTTAAAGAGTGGAAGGCTTATAAGCCTTAACCCTACCACATAGAGGCTCAAATATCCCCTAAAAATAACATCACCAACCATCCATCAGATATATTAGTGACCATCACTACAAACCTCTAAGACACTGAGATCTATGCCTCTCGCATGCCAATGTTCTTGAGTTGCACTAGTTCTTTGAAATGAATCTTTGGGTCCTTCTTGTCAAAGCATTCAATGAGATTTTTGATAAACTCCTCGTATGTGGTTATGATAGCATGAACCATAATAATTAACCCATGGTACCACCATTCATGGGCCTCACCATCCAAATGTAGGGTAGCTAACTTAATGGCACCTATGTATGTTATTTGATTGAGCTAGAAATATGTGTCCAACTTTTGAACCCATGATGTGGCTGAAAATTTTGAGGATCCATCAAAAAATGAGAGAGTCACTTTCTCAATTGTTTTCTGTAGCTCTTGGTTCTACATCATATACCTTTTAGCTCCTTTAGGCTTATTTCTCATATTGAGGTTGCAGAAGTTAGTGAAATTCATAACAGATTGAAAGTCTCATCCTTGCCTCCTATATTCCTCCAAATATGCCTCAGAAGGCTCATCCTGATCAACCTGCTCCACTTGGACGGTAGTTATCTAATTTAAAAATTGTGGCATAGTGCATCTAAATTACTTGTTCTATATTTGAGGGTGGTTGTGTATGGTTGTGCATGTGTGGCTGCCTTCTCCACTATTAGACCCTTTGTCATTAATGGGATCTTTCTTTTGTTGTTCCCATATTATGTTATTAGCTAACTTCCCCATCAAATCCATCATCACCTTCTGGACCTTGGAGAGATTATTCAAGATGCTAACCAAACTATTGAATTCTTGGTCCTTTCCATCTCCCATGAGCTTATATTTGGGTGGTACTCAACCAGAAAATACAAAGGGAAAACTCAACCCCTTCTAGAGGTGAAACTTAACCTCTTTATGTAACAAAAATTGGGCCATAAAAAGGTGGAACTCGACCTTAAGATGATGATAGAATTTAGTCTTACCAACATGTTTTCTTATCCACCAAGCAAAAGAATAAAATAAACCCAATACTCAACTAGAGACTATGGGAAATATACCCCCATTGTAATTCAACAATCAACATGTAAAGAGAGTGAGGAAGACTCAAAACTGAATATAAAATCAATTGATAATACCTTAAAATTTACTTTATTTCTTCCATTGCCTCCTTCTCCATCAACAATGAACGTCAATGCTGAAATATGAATGATACTTCTCCAATCCTAGTTAGGGTGTACATTTTTAACACCAAAAACAATAACCAAACTGAGGGATTCCATAAACCCTATACTCTTTCTCAAGAGCTCTCTAATTTTTTTTCTCAAGTGAAAAAATGGAAAAATGAGGAGAGAATCCTCATTTTCCCCTTTTTATAACTCACTAGACTCTTTCGCCACCCTTTTAATCCTTTATTTCAATAAATTCACTTTAGTGAGTTTTCCCACTTTATAATTTAAAAGTGACTTTTCGTTAGCCTAGGACTCACGTCCTATTTTCCCACTTTACCTTTTATAAGGTTTTCTCCTAGTTGAATTGTGTTCCCTTGATTAATTTTCCCATTCTAGCCTACGAGAACTTAATTAGGGTAGCAAAATAATCCCCTTATGTCTCCTAAATGGATGGAGACATTACACATCATTTGTGCATATCACCCCCTAGGAAATTTCAATACATCTTTTTGTTTACATGTATTTATTTTTTGCATAAAAAACTAAGTTGCAAAATGAAGGATATTGTTTCATTTTATATATGTATAGAATTAAAGTTTTTTTTTTTTTTCTTTTAAACCATGGAATCGGTGAGGCCCAAAATCCAACCCAGTGACTGTCACTATAACATCAAAACACCAAAATAGGGTGGGGGAGCTTTCTCCTTGAGCCTTATCACAAAGGGCTAAAGATGTAGGGCCAAAGATGTATCCCCGTGGGATTTGAAACCAGGTGGAGGCGATAACATACCATTATTTCAACCACTTGGCTATCGAATAAGGAGAGAGAATTAAACAAAATGTTAATAAAATGTATTTGAACCAATTTAAGGTAGTTATGTATGAGATTAATGCTAAATTATATTAAAAACATATGGCCATTGAAGCACTATAGTTATAAAATATATTAGCTTTGTTAGGGATACTCATTTCAATGACAATTGATTTTTTTTTTAAAACAGACATAGATCTATCTTAAATCTGAATCTTTTTTAGTACACTAATTTTTTTTTCATATATATATATATATATATATATATATAAGGAATTATAGTTCATGATGTCACTAATAGATATTTGAACCTAGGTAGGGAAGATAACAACCATTCTACCCAACTACTCGAAATAACTCTCTCTCTCTCTCTCTCTAAATATATCTTATTATGGGCTCTTTAGATTTTGTGCCTTGAAAACCCTTGAATTATTGTGGAAAGTCTATAACTCAAACTTGTGATTCCAATAAATCTTTGCTCAATTTCCACTAAATTAACCATAAAAAAATGAACAAAAATACTTAAAACATAAAACAAATAACAAAACAAATTACAATATAATGAATTGAATTAAATCAATTTATTTATTTGTTTTAATGCTTTATCAGAACAATATCTTCCCTATAATAAACTGTAAAGAGCTATCATCACAATACAAAATAAAACTGTTTTTAATTAAAAAATTAACTTCAAAAAAATATTTTTAATTTAAAAAATCGTCTTCCAAATACTATTTTTGATTAAGGATTCATCTACTTACATCTTAAATAACCAAATTCCCCAAACATATATATTCTAAAATTTGAAAAGGAAAAAAAAAAAAAAAATTTCTTTATAAACCCAATAAATTATCACACATTCGTTGTTAACCACTAACAACCAGCAATGATGACTGTACTGCCTATTCACTATTCACAACGAACAACAACAATAATGACTGTACTGCCGATTCACAATAAAATATGATAAATCCAAAAAATATACATAAATTTGCAGTTCCATGAATACTGTACTGATCAATTCACAATAAAATATGATCAATTCACTAACCTTGAAGAAAAATATATAAATACTTGAATCAACGAACTGGAATCCACCGGTGCTTATTTTGTATTTGAAAAATAGTTCCCACTGCATCATCCTTGAGAATTCCGACTACGAAATCCCAGCGTAACCATACTAGTTTATTCCAAAAAATCAGCCTCCAGAATGATTCTCTAACTCAATAATGTGTAGAGCATTAGTTGCCTAATACTTTCTTCCAAGGTGTACCGTATAACAACCTGTGTGAGTTAAATTTAACAGAGCTGTCGCCACTGTCACATCATTGACAGAGAGAAACGGTGGTGGACAGTGGAGCAATTTATCTCTCAATTGATCACAGTCAATGATTTCTATGAGGCTACAATTTCACTTTAAGTTTGTTGCATATGTCTGAATGCAGTAAAAAAAAAAAAAAATTCAAAATTTTTGACTGTGGGAGTGTTTAAATAGTTTTTCTTATAGTAGAAATGGATTCAGCATTATCAAAAATCACAGGTGTACCCAAAATCCTGAAGCTTGATAGCTGTAATTTGGATTTTCAAATATTTTTACGAAATTTTCTCAAAATGGAGAGTCAAAGTTTAGAGATTGGGTAATTGATGTAATTTCAATTATTTTGCATCATAATTGAAGAGGTCACTTCAATGCAAGTGGACTTGGAGAGTTAGTCCACATTGAGTAAACTCTATTATCAATCTGGTTGTGTTTTTTTATTTTATCTATAGTTCTTTATTTCTATTAGTCTTTTTAATAGTTTTTTTGTCAAGTTTGGTATTTAGCATTTTATTTTAAGCCGGATAAATCATAAACTAGCAACAAAATATCATGATCTCCCACTGTCAAGGTTTGCAGGAGGTATAGAGAAACAAAAGAATGAAAGAAAAGCTAAGTAATTACTACAACATTTAAGTCTCTCTTGTTTTTTCTTTATATTTTCAGTTGTTTTTCTTTTCTTAACCACATAATCCTAAAGGCTAATCTTAAGGGATGCATACAATATGGACAACATGTGCTTTTGTTCCTTTTTCCAAAAGTAAGTATATATATATATATATATATATTAATTAATTAATTATAGAAGAGATTTAAAAGGAAAGATAACATATGAAAAATGCTTAGTTAAAAGAATTTATATGGGTTTATATTATTAGTTTTTAATGTATATTTTTTAGTATTTATATATTTTAGAATATGTTTAGTGTTTTTTATTTTTATTTTTTGGGCGCGGGAAGACTAGGTAGATCATTACATTACCATATAACATACCATAAAAACATAAAGTTTTTCCAAACTATAAAAATATATGATATCTTACTCTCAAAAATAATTAAATCTCTAGTAATATTTGTATTGATGTCAAAAATTGAATCATATCTAGCTTGTGAGGCACACCCACACTACTTTGAACACAAAAAATAAAGACAAACAAGATAAACATTTTAGATGGATTAATCCAGATTGGATAATCATAGTATTTTTCATCCATCTTGATGATTTCGGGATGGACAAATCAAAGAAATCAACTTGCAAGGGAAATTTTAGTTGTAGGACCTAGTTTGGAGAATTGGGGTCAAAAACATTTTGAGGCCAATTTAAGGCCTTAAATGACATTTTTGGGGGATAAAACTTTTATTCTTAAATGCCACACTCAATGGCACTATTCTACACTCAAATACCTTTCCAATGGTGCAAGAATTGTGTCAGACCGGAGTTTAGACACAAAATTTATGTCTCCTTGAAGTTGACCTATCGTGTTTGACCACCATAATTTGAAAGGATCTCATGTCACCCCCCATTAATCATGGAAAAGGGGCTATCCATGTGGGGATGATGAAGAATACTCTATAAGGGTTGAGTTGGAACTGATGTTTAGGATTGAATAGGTCAAATTTAACCCCTAGTTGACTATTGTACTATGTTATAACCATGTCATTAGGAGGAAAATGGGTTCCACTCTATTTCAGTGCATTTTGTTCCATAGTAGAGAAGAGTAGCTAAGATTGGATAGAGAGAGGGAAGAACATAAAGAGTTTATGTTCTATAGCAGCCCATAGATCATAGGTCTCACTCCTTTGTATTTGCATCATTTCCCTTTCAAGAAAGAGAAAACATAGTGGCCAAACCTTTGAGCTAGGTTCTGTCTAGAAAGGGCTTCCCAAGCCATATTTGATGTGTGTTTATAAGTATATGGATCATATTAGTATCAAAACATGCATCTTTGGGTGTTTAGTGGGAACCTATAAGAGATCTAGATATGTTTAAGTAGAAAGTCATAAAACCTCAGACATGACTGACAAATTCATTTTAAATAACCCTTGAAATCTAATAGAGGAGTGATTCACAAGGATAGAAGAGAAGGTCACAAATATAATTTGTAATATGAACCTCCTTATGGGAAATCTAGAAAGAAAGATTGGAATTGGTGAATATGGAGGTTCGAACTTATAAGTCAAATGAGAGGGAAAATTGGGTGATCGAGAAGAACTAGAGAAGTATTGTGAACAATTCACAGTCTATGTTCAAGATGGAAGAAAAGATTAACATCACGTTGTATCAAGGTGAGATTGACACTTTGAAATTAAATCCTTAGTTACAACAATTAGAAATTTATTTTAGTGTTCATCACATAGAGGAAGAATAGAAAAATTCAATTTCTCATTTGGAACTAGAGGATCATGCCTTATCCTAGTGTGGAAGCCACACAAAACCCTGAAGATGAAGGGGGATCCTCGAAAGACTAAGTGGTAGGATTTTTAAACTCTCATAAATTCCTAACTTTATCTTATCAGGTATAGAGAGGATTAGCGAATCTGATGGAATTACTTCAGGCATAGAAAAGGGGAGGTTGTATAGGAGTACACCAAAGAATTCAGGAAGATGGAAATAACGGTGGGTATCTCTCCCAAGAACCAAGATGTATGCCTCAAGTATTTTGGGAATGTACATAGTCATATGAAAAAGCAAGCAATGTTGTTCAAACCCAGAAAATTGGATGAGGCTTATGGACAATGTTAGTATGAATCTTAATTCCAAGCATACGAAGAAAGACCACTTTAGCTATGCATAACAAACAACCCTAACAACAAAGATGGATGCCAATATCATCATATCTGCAGTTAGGTGATCAAGATAAATGCTGGAAAAATCTAGATCTATGCATTAGAAGACATTAAGCAGTAGAAAAAACAAGATTTACTCCATGCATCCAATAGACAAGACAAGAATATGTTGAATGAATTTTATATTAATGGCAACAGCAGGAGGAAAACACGAGAAGGGTGTTACTAGTTCTCCTCAATGGGATGGGTTCTTGTAAGTCCTCGGCCGCAGATCTAAAATTCCTCTCTCTTGATGGTGTAGAAAACCCAGGACAAAAATAGTAGCAAAATATGACTATGATGGTGGATGTGATAGTCACACCCAAAAATATAGATCCATAGTGACCTTTAGGCAACAAAAGGTGGTAAATGAATGGGGAAATCCCTTCTATTTATAACAAAATATTGAGTTAGTCTAGATATTGGTGCATAAATAAAATATTATTAACCAAATCAAGATCCAACTTTTATGGAATATTTTATTATATTTGTTGGAGGGAAAAGGAATTTGACTTCGGTCAAATCCCTTTATTTGTAAATAATAATTAAATGATTTATTTATCATTTTAAGGATGTGGTTGAGTAATAATCAAATAAATAATGATTTATTTAATTATTTATGGGTGATTTAGTCATATTTAACAAAGAATATTATTTAAATAAAGTTTAAATAACTATTCCTAGAAAATAATAAGATAAATAATGTTTATCTAATTAATTTCCTTGTTTTGGGTTAAATATAACCAGGAATATTAATTAAACTACTATTTAACTAATTATTCCTTAAGGAAAATCAAACAAATGTAGATTTATTTAATATTTCCTCATGGGGTTTCCTATTTAGACCATAAATAGCTTAATAAAGGTGGTTTACTAAGCTATTTTCATAGTGAAAGAAATTTTTCTTAGGGTAAAATTGGTCTTACATGGTGTACTTGGGTCCATCTAATGGTAATAGGTTAGATGACCAAAAAAATGGTATAACAGATCTCCCCCCAGCGTGTGAGAATTAGGAGCTAATCATATGACCGAAGTACGTTGTAAGAACTCAATCACTAGACACCGAAGGGGGAGTCAAAGAGAGAGAAATATAAGGTAGACTAAAGTGCTGAGAGGACTAGACCCTAAGGAGGCGAGACTTATACGTGAGACAAGTCTCTTTTATGAGTGAGTACCTGTGCTATAGTCGGCGGGGGAGGCATACCTATGCCCGCTGAGATAGAGTACAAAGAATAACGCGTCTAGTAAACAAGGGACTGAATAATATAGTACATGCTGGCATAAACATGAGCCAGATAAACAACATGATAATGGATCCCACATACATATTGTGCCCGGGATAACAGCCAGGACTTGTACAATAATATTTGAGTACATGAGATACATATACAACCTAGATGCCCCTTTAAACAGGAAAGGGCTCTGAAAATTTGACTGATACATGCAATCAAAAAAGGCACTGCAAGCAGATGAGGCCAACATCATCAAATCTATGGAGTTTCATCGAAGGCTGAGATGAAGAGGTCATCCGGGCATGTGGGGGGCTACCTATAGGGCCACCCCCTCATGAGGGACGAGACATCTCACACACACCTGGGAATCACCAGTCCAATCTGCTGCATCATTGAACCATCGAGTATACAGATCTCGATCATGCTGAAAGGAGCTGGAGCTGAGAAAAAAACAAGTAAAAGGGCTATAAGGAGTCCCTTTGCCTGATCTGAGGCACTGAACAAGAGTGGAAGATGGAACCAAGGTACATCGCCCTCTGACCTGTCTTCTGGAATAAATGATCTTATGTTGACAGAAGGAGGTCCGCCATAGGTGAGGCAATAAGAGGTCCTCAACTAAGGCACGAGAGAAAATAATAGAGAAACTGACAAACGGACACCAGGGG
This sequence comes from Pinus albicaulis, assembly GCA_034641835.2. Classification (NCBI taxonomy): domain Eukaryota; kingdom Viridiplantae; phylum Streptophyta; class Pinopsida; order Pinales; family Pinaceae; genus Pinus; species Pinus albicaulis. The sequence goes on along the minus strand of JAXQQM020066918.1, from coordinate 35,599 downwards.
TGATGATGAAATGGGGGGTACTGAGTAGCGGAAAGATGAATTCCCTTGTTAGAGCATAAAGGGCATGGATGAACTAGTAGCGTCTCACACAATATCACGAGGGATAGGGGATAGTGGGACCAGAGGTCATAATGTGCAACACGAGAGAGGGACCAATGCAACAAAGGATGGAGGACTATAGCAGGATACAAAGAGACTTGGTATAGACTCCATGAATGCAATGATGACTCAACTCAAATGCTCTAAACAAGGGTGACTTGATTGTGCTGCCACATAATAAAGGTCTAATGGGGGACCCTAGAAACATGAGTACAGGACGGTAACTCACGACGAAAATTGACACGGGCGTGGACAAGCATGGAGGCAAAGTGGTTCCCCCAGTACGAGTGTTGCAAGTGAAGAAATTCAATTTTGAGGAGGGGTAAAGTGACGCTTCCTAGATAAAAAGTGTCCTACTGAAGTATCAAATCACTTAAAAACTAACAATTACCCATTTGAGGGCTCGGTGAGAGATTTCCAATAGTACAAACGGTTCATCAAACTGAGCTACGGTTTGGCTACAGTAGGAAAAAGGAAAATCAGGGGTTTTCTTTTAATAAGGCATTTTCCCTCTGAATTCACTCATTTTCATGTGGAGCTGTGGTGAATGTAGAGAGGAGAGAAGGCCCTAAATATTGCGGCGAGTGTAGCAGACAAACCGACCATTGGAATCAAGATCCGTCAGTTGCAGGTAAGAGGCCTAACCCTACTCTTTCATCTCAGTGGATTGAAAGTTTAGTTTAGGTCCCCAAAGCTCATGAACAAACTAGGTCACACTTTTAGGGGTCTGTTCTGCGACTTGGGTAGCAGGTACTGAGCAGAAAAGTGCGACCGGTCCTAGGAAATGACCTGAAAAGTGCGACCAATCAGAGAAAGGGGCTTTCAGTGCTATTTTTGGCTGAGATCTCAGATTTTTATGGTTGGGGGGTATAGGTGCCCCCAAGCATGTTGTGTTCATGCCAAAATGTATTTAGAAAAATGGGAATCTAAACACATTTTAATGATGTGGTGCGCCATTTGTTTTTGTTATGGTTATGCAGTTAGAGAAAGGGAATGGAAGATTACCAATCTCTTTTGGTACTGCATATATGAATCAAAGTGGCTTTAAGTTTCCATGTTGGCATACATGGTGTCATAATCCCAAAGAGAGGATTTGGAGATAATGAACTGGTGCTCTCCTAGAAAACTCACAGGTTGGTCAACAACAATGTTGAAGGGGTTGGGTTGTTTATATAAGATGAAGGAATGATGAGGGGTACCATCCCTAGAGTGATCTAAAGTGATATGGGACTCTAGAGGTTCTTCTAAATGTGGAATAATAATGGTACTAGAGTCAACACGACCAGATATAGTAGGAGAGTTGCGGAGAATCACTTCTCCTAGTCTCTCAAATATGGGTGCCCCCTTACCCAAACATTGGGTGTGAATGTAATAGCCACAAGGTGTATGTGGTTTGAATGCATGGGTTCGATGTAAGGGGGGATAGATAAATTTAGGGGTGGTGACTACTTCCATAATGTCATCATCATAATAGAAGATGGGGTGACTGGTGGAAGAAAGACCACCTGACGCAATGAAGCTCCCTGAATCATCATCATGAGAAGAGAGGTTCACATGCGCATTGTCACAAGGGGTGACAGAAGAGCAAGAAAATAAAGGATCTACCGATGTTGAGCCCAGGGTGATCGCTGAAGGAAGGTCAGGTGAAACATCAGGGGAAGTCTCCAAGGGGACGCACTTCCACCGAGGGTCTCATGGATGATGATAGGTAGAAAATGGTGGATGAAGGCTCCGTCATCTCGACATCAAGAGAGTGAATTTCAATGGGAGAATTCATGTCCTCTAGTTTTTCTAAAGCAAAACACGTAAATGAGGGAGCGGTGGACTCATTATGATTGGCCTTGGATTGGCGAACTGCCACTTGAGAGGCGCGGAAGTCCTCGAGGCGGAGACAGAGGTAAGTATAGTGGCCATGGAAATCACACAAAGCACAGGGGTGATTTGTGCGCAAATACTTGAGTTTCGGGACTGAATCGGGTGTAGTGACATATACCTCTGGGATATCAAACTCCGGAAATGATTCATTAACCATGGGATTGAGATGAGGAAATTCAGGACAATTATGGGTGGCATAACCGACAACATCACACAAAGAACACTAGATAGTATGCTTTGGCGGCCAAGGAGGGGTAGGGTTTTTCAGGGTAGCCTTGTCTTTTGATGCCATCTTGCGTGCTTTGCCCTTCTTATTTGAAGTGGTCGCAACAAGATATGGTTCCTGTTGAGGTGGTTGAGGCACTGTAACAGTGGGAGAAGTCATAGGGAATGGTTGGACTGGGGTTAAAGCAAGATAATGTTTGGGTTGACCAGGCGAGGAGCAGCTGGAGGATCAAGGTACCAGACGGGAATCCCAAGGGTCAAGTTAGGAAGAGAGAGGGTGGCCATGACAGGTGTTGTATATAATCCTGGTGGGGGAGCTAGGAACGACATCTAATCGGAGGGTTAATGGCTAGGCAAGACGACTCCAAGATGGTTAAGGCCTGGAGGAACCATTCTAGGAGGGTAGAGAGGCTCATGGATACTAGCTGAAGGGCCAGGATGAGGAGGTCCAGAAGGTTGAATCGAAAGTCTAGGAGGAAGCCGTGGAGGGTGATGAGGCTGCTGACTAGCCGAGACGGGCTGCTTAAGGGCAGCTCGAGATGATTGCATCATGAAAAAATTCGATGAGCTGGGATCAGAGACAGGAGGAGGAAGACCAGGGAATGTACCAAGCAATGAGGAATCTTTGTAGACTCTATGTGAGACACTGGCCAAAGGATCGACGGTTTGCTTATTGGACACCGAAGAGATGCTGGACTCAAGGGAGGTTTGAGACTTCGGTTCGTAATATGTCAACTAGTCAATGGTGACTATATTTCCATTATGAGGGAAGGAAATCTTGTGGTGAAATGCAGATGCGACAATAGACATTGCATAGGTGTAGCTACGACCCAATAGAATTTTGTAATCTAAGGGGGCATCTATGACATCTACGTCAACGTAAACAGTCTTTCCCATGAGAGTAATAGGACAATTGCGAAAAATTCCAATGGGCTGTGAGGTGTGGCCATCCCATGCTCGGAGAGTGATCGTAGAAGGAGCCAAATCAGCTGATCCAAGTTGCTTCCAAACCGAAGTGGACATCACACATATGGATTCCCCCTCATCAATAATGCACCAGGAAACATTGGCGTTCCGGATATTGACTGTGATTTGGAAGGCAACAGAAGCAGGATAGGAGGATGTTCTGACCGGTCAACATCAAATACAATCAATCGATCTTCGGAGGGATCTACAGTGCCCATGGTAGATAATAGAGCTTTTCGTTGTGAAAGGAACAACTGGAGGAGTTCCAGCATTGAAATGGCAGCAGGAGATTGCGCCAAATCATCTACTATGCTATACGAATGGTAGCTTTTCCATAAGAAACATTTCAGCGTATTGGTCCTTTAGGGATCTTGGTATGAACCTATGCCTTAGGCTGAGGGATCTTTAAGGGACCATTATGTGTCAAAAGAGGCTCTGTAGAGACCAAAAGAGGCGGCTCGAGGACAGACGTAGTGGGAGGCTTGTTGTACTGATGGGACCAAGTCTGAAGATTGATGTCTATGGTTAGAGGTTGAGCAGAGTTCATCATGATAATTTGGTAATCGGAGGTACCAAATGGAAGAGGTTGAGTGGCCACCTGACCTTCAGGGGCTTGGGTAGCCACAAATCCTTACTGAGGGAAAGGATTAGTAAGCACATTCGACTGACTAGGCGTAGCATTGGGAGGGACGAAAGGGGAGGATTTTTGTCCTCGTAATGCTGCTTGAGACTCCCACATCTACTTCATCTGTTGTAAAAGAGGACAATCATGTGTGTAATGACCATAAACACCAAAACAAGAACAAGGTTGGTTCGTTTGGGATGAGTGCCCTGTTGTTGGTTAGCAGTGTTAGGTGCATTATTTTGAGGATTAAGTCCACGATTATCGGGAGAAGATTGATTTTGAGTGCCTTTCCTCGTCTCTTTCGAGGGAGGAGGATTAGTCACACCCTGATGTGCATACACTTGCCCCTGAGGGGGTGGTGGGCATTTCTTGTTGTGGGGATAGAAGAGCGGGAGAATTAGAGGTGCTAATCTTTGGAGGATGGAGCGGGAGTTTGTGGATATGGATAATAAGGAGGTTTGGTAACAGTGTGGTAAACTTGAGGTTGGGAAAAAAGAGGAGGCATGCCGTATCCTGGATACGTGCTACCGGGAGGGGGAAAAGGGTAGGAGGTGATGGCCCCCCCTGAGGAAAACCATAGCCCATGGGAGGTTGAGCATACAGATTAGAGAGAGCTCCAATGATACCATCAGCGGCGTGAGATGCCCGTAGAACGGTATAAACATAACCTGACTGAGCGTAGATCAAGTCATATTTTAATGCAATTTGGAGAGCGGCTTCTTCGGTTTGAGGAAAGTGCGATGCGACATCTTTTCTGATAGGTGGCAAAAGAGATCTAAGGAACCGGGCTCTTTCTTCTCCGCCATTCCTGGACATGGTCGGATAGGTGGGTCGCAAACGATTGACGGAAAAAAGTCAAGAGTTCGGTACCATTTCCATAACGAAGGGGAAGCTAGAAGTAAGACAGAAAATCCCGGGCAAGAGTCGCAAAGGTGTTATGAGAGGAAGGGGCCTGATCAACATACCACTTAGAAGCTTCACCGGTAAGTGTACATTGGAACAACCAAAGACGGATAGAGTCATCAGTAAAGGAGTTAGAAGAACACCACATGTGGAAATATTGAACATGATTTGTAGGATCTTCTCCAACAAGGCCTTCAAACTTGGGGATGTCGGAAGGGAGCTTAGTCGGCATAGCAGGCCAAATAGCGTCATGGTGTATAGGGTCATTTATCAATTAGTCAAAATCGGGAAGGCTGAGTCCTGCCATGAAGGGGAGCAAGCATAGTTGGGGTAGTGTCCATTAGCTCCCACTAGTGGTATTCCCGGCATGAGGGTTAAGGGTTACCACTAGCATTAGGTCTGCACGGTATAGTAGAGGTGATAGGGGAGAGCAGGAAGGAGGAATGAGGAGAACGATGGACCGAAGAAGAGTCGGAGTGTGGACTCGGTGGAGGACTAACTCGAAGATCTACGTGGAGGTAAGATCTTCCTCACCCAGGAAGCTGGGGATGAAGGCAGAAGTCCTCGGGATAAGCATGTGGTGGCGCAATGATGGCAGACACAAAAATGATACAAAGTAAAGAGACGAATAAAGGCATGGAGGTGCGGGATCAACTGAAGGTGCAGGATCAATTGATTACAATGTCGAAACAAGGGCAGAGAGGTGTAGGATCAATTGATTTCAATGTTTTAGAGTCTTTGCTCGGTGGTGTTAACCAAGAAATTTTGTGCTTAGGGTGTGTGTGTGAAGTGTGTAAATTTTAATTTTTAAACCCAGACGTTTGTAGAGAAAAATAAAAAGTGTGTTGTATAGCTACAAATAAACCTACAAATGACAGTATATAAGCCTGCAAAAACATAAAATAAACATCTAATAATGCAATAATCTAAGCCCAAGGAGGCCGGCCTCTCAATAACTAGTCTATAGGTGAGTAAAAAAATAATCAAAATACACTAAAACAACCAATATATCTAAGGTTAGGAGGGAAAGGGATCTAAAGGATAAAATCTACTAAAAGTGGTGCAGAAACAACAACAGATCAAAAGGAAAAATTGCTGTAAAAAGAGGTGGTGAAAGGCTATCTCCAGGAGGGAAACAGAGTGAACCCTAGAGGAAAACCCAAAAAAAGCTAAATGAGGTGATTTGGATGGATAACAAGCCAATCTGAAGTGGATCTGAAGGTGAGGTATCAGATCTGAAAAATGGGTGAAGACTCTAAAATTTCAGACAACCTGCAACAACAAAAACTCTTCCACAAGAGGTGGAGAATGCTGAAATACTATTAGGGCTAAGGTTCCCACTTAGTTGAGCAAAATAGAGCAAGTACATGTCCAAAATGGGTGGAGACGAGAGGTCGGAGACAACCCTGTGAGCTCAAAACTTAAGCCGCAAAACTTTCGGAAAATTCATAAAGTCTAGGTCGTAGTTTTTGACCTATTTTCAGTAGAGGTCGCAGTTTTTGGGCTGAAAGGTGCATCCTGAGGGTCCAGGTCGCATTTTTTGGGTGAAAAAGTGCGACCTGCACTTCTGGCACTCTCGGCGGCATATTTCAGAAAAAAATTCGACTCAGTTGCAGCTGATGCCTATCACCTGCGTAATAGGTCTGAAAACACACGGAAGTTAGAATTTTTATCGTTTTAGGGTTTTATAGGTTAAGAATAACATCAAGAAAAGAAAAAACAAGAGGCTGAAGAGAAATCCTAGGGTTTGAAGTAGCTCAATATGCAAGGATCAGAAAAATGACAAAGGTCGTAATCGTAAACCCGTGTGGAGTCACCAATAGTTAGTATGAATCTTAATTCCAAGCGTACGAAAAAAGACCACTTTAGCTATGCATAAAAAACATCCCTAACAGAAAATATGGCTGCCAATATCCTCAGAGCTGCAGTTAGGTGATCAAGATAAATGCTGCAAAAATCTAGATCTATGCATTAGAATACATTAAGCAATAGAAAAAACAAGATTTACTCCATGCATCCAATAGACAAGACAAGAATATGTTGAATGAATTTTATATTAATGGCACCTGGGAGGAAAACATAGAAGGGTGTTACTAGTTCTCCTCAATGGGATGGGTTCTTGTAAGTCCTCAACACTTCAGATCTAAAATTCCTCTGTCTTGATGGTGTAGAAAACCCAAAAAAAAATGGGAGCAAAATATGACTATGATGGTGGATCAATAGTCAGACCAAAAGTATAGATCTAGAGTGATCTTTAGGCAACAAAAGGTGGTAAATAAATGGGAAAACCCTTCTATTTATAACAAAATATTGATTTAGTCTAGATATTGGTGCATAATTAAAATATTATTAACCAAATCAAGATCAAACATTTATGGAATATTTTATTATATTTGTTGGAGGGAAAAGGAATTTGACTTGGGTCAAATCCCTTTATTTGTAAATAATAAATAAATAAATGATTTATTTATCATTTTAAGAATGTGGTTGAGTAATAGTTAAATAAATAATGATTTGTTTAATTATTTATGGGCGATTTAGTCATATTTAACAAAGAATATTATTTAAATAAAGTTTAAATAATTATTCCTAGAAAATAATAAGATAAATAATGATTTATCTAATTAATTTCCTTGTTTTGGGTTAAATATAACAAGAAATATTAATTAAACTATTGTTTAACTAATTATTCCTTGAGGAAAATCAAACAAATGTAGATTTATTTAATATTTTTTCATGAGGTTTCCTATTTATACCATAAACACCTTAATAAAGGTGGTTTACTAAGCTATTTTCATACTGAAAGCAATTTTTCTTAGGGTAAAATTGGTCTTACATGGTGTACTTGGGTCCATCTAATGATAATAGGTTATATGACCAAAACAATGGTGTAACAAACAAGAACAATACCTAGAAAGCATATGTTAGAAGAAAGGGAAGTCAAGTGGTTCAAAGAAGAACAAACATCAAGAAGCTTGCAAAGAAGGAAAGAAGAAGTAGAAAAGGGGAAATGAAAAGAAGACAGTGGCCAAAAAAAATAAATGTAAAGATTGTAGAAACCACTGCAACCACTATAACATTAATGGTCACATAGGAGAAGTAATGGAAACTACATCTAGATCTCAATCCAAATAACTAGATGAAGGATGAGAAGAAAAAATATCATGGCCACAAATTCGAGCAATCAAGTGGAAAGTAACCCAAATGTGGATGATAATATTGTATGCGCATCAGAGAAAAGGGGGATGAATTTGAGTACCCTTCAACAAATTATTATTTCAGTTTCAGCACAACTTATTATTTTTAGTAGTTTTTCGAGTCCTAAACTTCTGGAGCTGTTTTGAGGCCCTAAATGACATTTTTTGGGAAAACCGAGAGCAACATGGGTAACAAACCAATGTTGCTCACTCAAAGGTTGCATTCCATGGATAGATATTTCTAACGAGATATTGAGCGCGTAAAACAAAGATCATATTCCAAAGTTACGTCCCTAGGAAGTTGATGTACCAATTTACACAAACGAGGCCCATAGTTTTTCCGCGTCATCTCCTAGGGGTAGGTTTTTGGATGTTTAGGATTTTTCATTGTTTCTCAACAATAAATAGGCCTTCGAGCCTCATTGTAACACAATTCAAATGCCTATAGCCACCACATATTTTCTTAGAGATAAGGTACCAGCGCCCTAGATAGTTTATTTCCATTATGTCTGTAAGCATATTTATGTTTTGATATTAATGAAATGAAGTTTTATCTCCACTGCATCTTTGTATTTATGGTTATATGTGTATTCTGTTGCATTCCTTCATAAATCTGGATCAGTGGTATCAGACCGGTCTGCTCTTTCTCTATTTTTCTTTACATGTCCCCAGTGCGGTCATGGTATAAGGAGTTAGGGCTTGATCTGGTTGAACCCTTGCGAGATCATCCTCGCAAACCTCAACGACCTCCTATGGCGGAAGAAAATAAAGACGAGGGAGTAGGAGATCCTATCAAAATATTTCTCGAGGAGGACGTAGAGAAACAAAGGAACGTGATGATGGATAACTTTACCTAGATCCTTCAACGACTTCCCACCGATGGCGCACATTAGGGGACTTTTGAGGTCTAAAATGGGCCTCCTAAGAAAAATGTACAATCAAAATTCACTTTATGAGAACCAAACACATTTTATGGGATGACATCATCCCTAATGGTTAAGGTGAGATTTCTTGAGTTAAAGGTACTTACTTGTCACATTCTCAATGGTGGATAAAAACTCATGGTTAACCATGGTAGTGCTCTAAGTACTTTTAAATTCAAAGTAAAGTACTCATAATAAATGTCATTTCACACTTTTATAATAAAATTCATACATAAAATAATATATTACATTTATTAAATTATATTTATATAGTACATTAATTACATGTTATTATAAAATTTAAATAATATAAATTTTAATTAGCAACATATTATATAATTAATAATTTATGAATTTATATTTATATTTTATTTTAAGTTATTTAAGTATAAAGGACAAATGCATTAGTTGTTCAATGATAATGATTTTTTCTTGAAAAATCATTCTTATTTATAGTCACATCAATACAATTTTTTTATTAATTTTATTTTGGTACAACTTTTGAATTGAAATTAACCAGGGTTACATGGATTTTGGTGCAAAAAGTGAAAGCAAAAAGTGAATTGAAAATTCATATATATTATTTTATTGATTTAGCTATTATTTTATTATTTCCTTAGGAAGCCCATTTTAGACCTCAAAATACCCCTAATGTCTACATCTTGTAGCCACTCTGGAGACGCCACTCCTTTCAAGGTACAGGTCAACTTCGACATTTCTGTATTTTAAAGCCAAATAGACACAGACACCGTAGGTAGATGGTTGAATTTCCTAGAAGGGTATATCTCGGTGCATGATTTCTCCGACTGAGAAAATATTATTTTTGCACTACTCAAAGCCGAACCCCATGTCAAAGATTAGTGGGAAACCTACTATGAGAAAAAAGACGAGAGGGAACCCTCTCGGTTTTTGGTTGCACCCACTTGGAATTCATTCCAAGACGGCATCAAGGAACAATATTACCCTATGGGGAGCTATTAGGACAAGTACATCCAATGGAACACGTTGTGGTAGAAAAGGGATCAAGATGTACACGAACTGATGAATCTATTCCATACCCTGTGCACAAAGTTGGGTATTAAAGATTTAGAGAGACCTCTGGTGCTCAAGTACCGCAGTTGTTTGCACATATACATTCAAGAGGAAATGTATTTCCTTGACATTACCTATGTTGGAATGGCATATCAATATGTCGCCAAGATCGAGAAGAAATTTAAGCAGAAGAAACGAGATTTTGGATCCACGAATCTGAAGCCAGGGAAAGGTGCCCCCAAACCACAAAACAAGGGGCAAAGTAAAAGCGGGGTGACTCAGCACAACACCACAAATATAAATAAGGACACGGGGAAGTGGTGTAAATTTTATAATAGCCCCACTCACAACACAAATGAGTGTTGGACCAAACAGTCATTGGTGGCCGAACTAAAGGCACCTGAATCAGATGCACGTTCTGATCCTGAGTCAGAACTAGACAAGGGCAATGAAAAAGGGAAGCAGATCATTGATGTGTATCCCAGTTCCATTGTTTCCACCACCAAGCTCTAGAGCAAGGATCCTAAGGATCTAGAGGAGGGGGAGTGCCTCTTCCATTCACATATGTGGGTGAAGGGTTATCCACTGTGATTCCTTGTCGATAGTAGAAGCCAAAAGAATCTCATTTCAATAGAGTTCATGAAGCAGATTAGCCTACTGACCACAACACACCTGAAACCGTATATCATTTGGTTGCTTCACCAAGGAATATATCTCTGTGTCCGCTAGCAATTCCGCCTTTCGTACAACATCAAACCATTCATGGCTGAGGTACTGTGTGATGTTGCTCCTCTTCATGTGTTTGATGTATTATTGGGCCACCCATACTTGTGGAAGGAACATGTTGTGTATGAGTCTAGGCCTCATTCTATTGTTATTACTTTGGGGAATAAATTTTACAAGATACTAGAGGTAGTACTGCCTCTTGCCATCTCTTTGAATACTACAAAACAACACAGTGAGCTTGTTTCCCAAACCAGAAAATTTATTTGCATTACAATTCGCCCACAAGGAAAGAAGAATATTGTGTCCACAACCTCAAAATAGGGATCCCCTGCACAACATAATTAGATGGAAAAAGTCATGGAGGAATATGAGGACATTTTATCCTCACCCACAGAGGCTCCTCTACACTATCAAGTCAAGCACTCCATTGATCTGACCTCAGGCACGTTGCCGCCTGATGTTTCCATACCTCATGTGACCACATAGAAAAAATCCACACATGTACTGTCTGAGGCTGATAAAGCAACCAAATTTATTAACTGCATCCACCATGTTCACCAGTAGGTCCTTGACATCTTCGACAAGTCCAATACCAAGTTCAACAAAATTTGTCTCATCTCATGGAGTAACTCAACGCAATAGGGACCATTGCTTCCTAAGGGGGGAGGAATGATCTAGGTGGATATTGGTGGCCACCCACCTATTCCATTTGGACCCCTACCATTGGTTCTTTTAGTTTTTCAGTTTCAGCACAACTTACTATTTTTAGCAGTTTTTCGGGTCCTGAACTTTTGGAGCCGTTTTGAGGCCCTAAACAATGTTTTTAGGAAAACCAGGAGAAACATTGATTGCAACATTGATTGTAGACCAATGTTTCTCACTCAAAAGTTATATTCCTTGAATATATATTTCTAACGAGTTATTGAGCATATCAAATAGATTTCATATGCCAAAGTTACGTCCCCAAGAAGTTGATGTACCCATTTACCCAAACAGGGCCCATAGTTTTGGCGCTTCAACTCTTAGGGTTAGGTTTTTGGATGTTTAGGGTTTTCCATTGTTTCTCAACAATAAATAAGCCTTCGAGCCTCATTGTAACACAGTTCAGAGGCCTGTAGCTTCCACATCTCTTCTTAGAGATAAGCTACCAATGCCCTAGCTAGTTTATTTCCATTGTCTGTAAGCATATTTCTATTTTGATATTAATGAAATGAAGTTGTATTTCCACTGCATCTTTGTATTTATGGTTATATGTGTATTATGTTGTGTTCCTACATAAATCTGGATCAGGTGTAGCTTTTTAGGGGTTATAATCAAAATCATATAAAGACATGGGATGAAAATATGGTATGTATACATAACTCTTACAATAGAAAATTCCACACTTCTACTGGTAAGTCCCCTTTTGAAACTTGTTTTGGATATTTTCCACCTTCACCTTTGGATATTGTATATGGATAACAAGGAGAAGTGAGGGAGGACCTCACATGGATTCTTCAAGGAAAAAAAACTTTGTTGAGAACGGGAAAATCCATCTATAATTATAAAAGATGCTAAGGAAGTCACATGAAAGTACAAATCCAAGAAGATCAAGCTAGCCTTTATGACCAAAATTCTCCCAAAATGGGGAAGCATAATAAATATTGGATCATAAAAATATTTTTCATCCACCTTGATTCTTTTAGGTTGGAAAATTAAAGAAATTAGCTTACAGGTGTAGTTTTAGCAACGAGACCATGTTTGGAGAATTAGTGTTAGAAACCTTTTGGGGCCAGTTTCAGACCTTAAATGATATTTTTTTTGGTTAATTATTTTCCTCAAGTTTTTCACATATTGGTGCTATTCTACACTCAAACACCATTCCAAGGATGCAATAATCACGTCAATTTGATTTCATGCACAAAAGTTATGCACCTCAAAAGTTGACCTATCATGTTTGACCACCATTATCCAAGAGGATGACATGTCAACTCTTGTTATCATGGAAAATACACTAGAAACACATGTATGATGAATAAGACTCTACAAAGGTCAATTTGTAACTCATGTTGAGGGCAAAATTGGTGAAATTTAATCCTTACTTGGATATTGGGTTGTTTTATAACCGAGAAACTAGGAGGAAAAGGGGTTCTATTATACTCAGGTGTTTTTTGTTCCATTGAAGAGAATAATAGCTAAGAGTGGATAGAGAGAGGGTAGAAAAAATAGGTTTTGTGTTACGTATTATCTCACAGGCCACATGTCTCATTCCTTTGTATTTTCATCATTTCCATTTAGATAAAGAGAGAGTAGAGAAGCCTCACCTTTTAGTTGAGTTTTATCTTGAAAAAATATTTCTATGTCATATCTAGTGTTCATTGTGATTGGTGTGTGTTTATTTTCTGTTGTTATCTATTTTCCACATTTTTATACATTCCATTCATAAGAAATAAACATTAACTTAATAAATCCAAAAAATCTAGGGAAAATCAACCCTCATAGTATAGAATTCATAGCTTAGTATATTTTTATCAGATCAGTTGTGAATTTTGTTTTGGTAGAATATCCACAATAATTTATGTATCATGGATGGTGATTCCACTTGAATACTGATAGGGGTTTTCTTTCTCTCTTCTAATTTAAAAAATTCCAAATCCAAAATCTTCATTTTTAGCATTGATACCCTATTGGAATTTCATCAATGCATAAGAGAATTTCCTATTGTGTCTTGCATCTTTCCAAAAAAAATTCCCCCATGGTGGTTTAGACCTACCAATACAAGGCCACTATTTTCACACAAAAATTCTATCTTCTATGAGTTTTTAAATTCTTATGGATCCACATACTCACATGCACCTCAATTTCATCATCTAAGATAAACCTTCTCTCCACCATTTTCCTCTTCTTCTTCTTGATAAATCTCCTTGATTATTTCCAAGGGAACACTTGTAGCATAGATCAAAGGAGAGCACCATACTGCTAATTTTGATCTTAGGCAAGGGGAGGGATGAGCTTCGTATCGACCCTAAAGCTTGAAAAGTGGTGAACATGAGACATGTTAAAAAAGAATAGTGACAATGAGATAGGGGATGGGAATTGAATGTAACAAAGGAATTCAAATCCTTCCTATTAACACCAGAGAGAATAGAGTAAGAAAATATCAATTCAATAGGTAAGGTCTTAGAGGGGATTCAAATCATCAATTTAACTGACATCAAAACTAACTTTCCTTTGAAGGGAAGCATAAGAGACAAAAAAAATAGAAAAACACACCCAAAGGTAACCCCAAAACTAAAAATAAAAATATAGAGATAGAATACAGATACAACAAGAAGAACAAGGGTAACAAAGAAAGCGGAATTTTTGAAACCAGAACTAGGTGAGAGAAGGCATGAGAGCTAGTATGTTTACAAAGCCTTAGACAATTGAAACCCAAGTAATGCCAATTGAAGTTGAATAATGTGTTGAGTAAATAAAGAATAAAGTGTTATATATAAATCCATTTTGATTGAATTTATCCCATAATGTCTTTGTGAAAAACTTCTTAACTTATGTTTAAACACATCAAAGTAATCAACTTAAACTTTCCTTCAGTACAAGCCATAAATCCTATTTGTAGAAAATTCACATAGATTCAACTGATAATTGTAATATGATAAAATATTATACTTCAATCTACTCTACCAATTGTGGAAACCAATTTTTATCTTGAAATCACAAAACATGAAACAGAAAGAATTTCAATCGCACAACTGAAATATTTATCTGGAAAAAGCCTCAGCTAAAAAACCTGCTATATATATTTCATAGGCCAAATAATATTAGAATATTACAATTCTTTTCTCCAAGATGATAAACCTCTACAGTATCTCTATCTATCTCAATGATTCCTAGACAAGCCCGGTTCAATACTTCACCAATTTCTGGCTTTCCCAAGTCCCTATTTCCTAGCGCAGTTTCCTTGGGTAATTATACCCTATTAATTAGGGAAATTTCCAATCCATATTGTGCAATCCATTAGTAGACTTCCTCTGACTGTGCGCACCACCTATACAATTCGGATAATTATACAAATGATAGTACACTGCCCTTGAACTCTAATCTCAATTGGGTCTTTCTCAAAATTTACATGCATGAGTTATTTATGAGTGAATTATCAATTATCTGATTGATCACTACATGTCAATTAAATATAATTTCTACACTTTGACCTCTCTCCATTTCCTCAATTAGTTAGAACTAGTTAAACTAAATTTAACTCAGATAAACCAAGCTAATTAATTACAACTAAAAATAAACTCAACCAGGGATCCTATAATGTAGGATATGCTCTACATGGCTCTAGTTTGATCCTCAAATCAAATTAACTAAACTAAAAAATTCATCCTAACTTATTTAACTCGTAAAAATTGTCATGTGATGTGGAATTAAAATTTTATTCTAATTTAATTCAAGGGAAATTTAAATTAGAAGCCTCTCTTGGTGCCATTTTCAACACTCCCTCTCAGCAACAAAGGGATTTTCTGATACCCTAATCCTACCTCTATGGAACTCAAATTTTCCTCTTGATAGTGCCTTCTTCAAGATGTCTGCATCCTACTCCTCTGTAGGAATGTACTATAATAGCATAATCCACTTATGCACACAATCTCTGAGATGGTGATAACAGATGTCGATATGCTTGGACCTATCATGAAAAAATGGATCATAACAAATCACCTTCAGATCCATCTGTTAACCAAACAACCCAAAAAGGATCGTCCTCATCCAGATAGCCTCACAAGTTGTTTGAATAGAAACCATGTACTATGCTTCTGCTGAACTGATTTCAACTAATATATGCTTTCTGTTGTACCAGAAAACCCTTGTTGACCCAATACTGAATATTCCCCCTGATGTGCTCCTCCTGTCGAATGGACTCCCTTCCCAATCTGCATCTATGAAGCCTTGAATATTAACTCCTTTTGTCTATATCTACCAAATACAAAATTGAGTGGTGCCTATGAGGTATCTCGACACGTGTTTGGTTTCCTTCCAATAAAGCTTGGTTGGATTAACAATTTCTTGACTAAGCTCGTTAACCGCATAACATATGTTCAGTCGTGTGTTCACCAAGTACATGAGTGAACCCATAAGCTGCCAGTAAGTGGTGGCTTCTACCACTTCACCTAAAGTAACATCTTCCTTCATCCAGTTCCCTGCTAGAGGAGTCTCCATGGGTTTGTTGCTCTCCATGTCAAAATTCTTCAGTATCTTGTTGGCATACTTTCCCTGAGAAACAAACAGTTCCCCATCTCTTTGCCAAATTTCCAAACCAAGGAAATAATGTAAGAGCCCCATGTCCATCATCTCAAATTATCTTTTAAGATCCTCTTTACAAGAATTGATCAGCTTCTAATCACATGTTAGAATCAAATATTCTACCTATAATACTATAATGAATCATTCTCCTTCTACCACAATATGGTAAAGGTTCGCATCTTCTTCACTTTTGGTGAAGCCCAACCCGGTGAAAAAGTTGTCAATCCCAGTGTACCGAGCACGAGGTGCTTATTTTAGTCCATACAACACTCGCTTGATTCTACACTCATGTGACTCTCTGTTGAAGGTATAAAATCATTTTGGCTATGTTATGTACACCTCTTCCTTAATCACTCAGTTGAGGAAAGTTTTATTTAAACCCATCTGATGTATCTTCCATCCAATATGCGTTGAAATTGCAATAATAGATTTGATTGAAGAGTACCTTGCTACTAAAGAAAATGTCTCCTCGTAATATACTCCCTCTACCTAAGAGAACCCCTTGGACACAAATATGGCCTTGTGTTTCTCCACACTCCCATCTACTGCTTACTTCACCTTGTAAAACCACATGGATCCTACAATTGACTTGTCCTCCAGCCTTGGGACAACTTCCCATGCACTATTTATGATAATGGAGTCATAATCCTCAAACATGGAATCAACCCATATTGATTGTTACGCTACTCCCTCGAATAAGGATGACACAGTCTCTACACTCTCACTCATAAGATCCATGTAGCCAGTATATCTATCTGGAGAAATGATCTACCTGCGCTGCGATGTGGGTGATCCCACATTCTCTCTAGCATCATGCAAAAACCTATCATCCTCTCTAGTGCACTTCCTTCCATCTCTAGATGTCTTTTCTTGAGTGGGTGCTTCCACTCTCTGTTCCTCTTCTTGTGGCCGCTGCACATCTTGAGGTTCTTATTTTGGATCTAAGAGATCCTCAATTGCATGCATCTGAAGCTCCCTCTCAAGGGAAATTCACATGGCCTTTCCTTTCAAATTTTACATCTCTACAAACCATTCAACATCCTGTAAGATGGCAGGTACACCAGATAGTTGTGAGGTGTATCAATGTACCCCACAAATATTCCCAACTCAGCTCATTAGGGGAATTTTGATGATGTTAACCACGGGGGATTATTCACCAATTTTGGAGTAAAAAAATAAAAATAATAAAAAATATTAAAATATCAAAACTAATTTTTCAACTCATATTTTAAACTTATCTCCCTAAGGTTTTACTCAAATTTCGAGCGGGAGTAATCATTGGATGCAAAATTTAATTCATCATTAAATTATTACCCATGTTGCATACCTTCGATGGACTCTACTACACGAAAAATGACAAATACGTGAAAAAACATGATTGCAATCATATTTTTCATGTATTTCTCATTTTTCATGTATTAGGGTTCCTCTAAAGAATGTAACATGGGTAATCCTTGGATGAGGAATCCAATTCTAAATCCAACGAGTGTTTCTGCTTGAAATTTGAATAAACCCATAGGGAGATAAATTGAAAATACGAGTTGAAAAAATATTTTTTTATTTTTTCCCTCTAAAATTTGATGATGTAATCTAATATTGTTTTATTATTTTCACTATTATTTTATAATTTCCTTAGGAGGACTATTTTAGACCTAAAAATTCCCCTAATGGTCAGTTCTAGCTTTTTCTGTTCATATTTGGTAACATGACAGCAAAATGATGAACCAACAATTCTAAATTGCACAACATCTGCCTTCTTAACGGAAAAGGCTTCTTCTGGTGTACTTATCTCGAGGATATGATGAGGACTTCTGTTCTACATATGCACAACTGTGTTGCATGCTTCTTCCCACAAATTCAATGGTAGGCCTTATCATGTAACATCACTTGTGCAACTCCCACAATGCTTTTGTTCTTCCTTTCTACAAACCCATTTTGTTGTGGGTTATGAGGTGTTATCAACTCTGTCAAATGCCTTATGATGCAAAGAAGTTCTTGAATTCATTCGACAAATATTCTCCACCATTGTCGCTCTTGAGAGCCTTCACCTTATTTCCCGTGTCTTTCTCGACAAGTAATTTGAACTCACAAATTTTTGAGAACACCTGATATTTTTTTTGCATGAATAATATCCAACAATTGCGTCAAAAATCATCTACAAAAATCACATAATACCTGTGCTTCGATGTGGAGGCAGTCGAGAAAAATACACACACATCTGAGTGAAATCTTTCAAGGATTTCTTTCACCTGACTATCCTTATCATGAAAGGTGGATTTGGTATACTTCCCAATGTACACCATTTTCATGTATCATGCTACTCCAGTGTACCTTTAGGAATTCCTGTAGAAATTTTTTTCATGATCTTCAAAGCTCTGTGGTGTAGATGGCCCAATATTCTATTCCATAACTCACCGATGTCTTGGTTCTCCACCTTCTCTGCTTTCATGCTCAAGGCATCGAAATATTCTACATCCAATTTGTAGAGGTTATTTACTTGAACCTCGATATTCTTCACTTGTCCCGTGGATATGTGATGAAGGAAAACCTTTCATTTGCTAAATATCACATCATAGCCATGAAATTCCAACATAGCAACTGAAACTAAGTTCTTCTTCAAACTAGGAACATTTATGACATATTTCAATGTGAGAGGAGAACTAAACTCCCTCTGAATGATAACAGTACCAATGTAGGTCGCGTTATACCTCCCATCATCTCTCATCTCAATGTGCATTTAGAGATCCTTCTCCTCCAAGTCATTGAAGAACTCTTTGTTGTCGATCATATGGAATGAGGCTCCATTATCCAGGTACCACACAGAACCCATCACTGATGACACCATGCATGCGATGAGAGTGAAATCCAACTCTAATTGTGAAGCAATATCTTCACCTGTTGCTCCTCCTGAGGGCTTATTTCTAGCCTTATTATGAAGACACTTTGTGGCATAATCTCTTAGCTCATGACAGTGAAAGCATTTAATCTTCAACAAGTCCTTCTTGTTTCTTGCCTGACCAGAATCTGATTTGGAATGGGATGAATTCCCTTTCACTTTGTTTTCCTTTCCATCCAAGGCATTTTTCTCCTCATCATCATGCTTTGATGAGGATTCATATTTGGTGTTCTACTGAATCTCTTATTGTACCAAGTTGAACCACAATCACTCCCACTCTGGTATCTTCTCCCTCCTGTTTATCGAATCATGGTAGTTGTGCCAGATCTTATGAAGTCCTAGAAGTGCTAGGCTCACCAGATCATCCTCGGAAATTGTAACACCAACACTTCCAAGCTCATCCCAACACTAAGTGAACTTGGTCAAGTATTTTGGCATTGTGTCACCCTTCTCCATCTTGATTTTTCTGAGCTTGTCTTTTAGTGCCAGCTTCATGTGGTCACTTCTGTTTTGAAACAAATATTTTAAGGCCTTCCACATAGCATATGTATTTTCCTTTACATGGAGGTTAGAGAGAATATGATCTTGAACCACTTCTAACATAATCCTTCTTTCCTTTGCTACATTCTTCTTCCATGCCACTAGATCTTTAGCATCTTTTCTTGCAGGTTTAGGAATATCACTATCTATGAATTCCTTCAGCACATTTTCTTCCAACACTAATTCCATCCTGTCTCTCTAAGATATGTAATTCGAAATACACTCAATGGCATATTTAAGTCTCAATCCAAAGAAAGACATACTGATCCTGCTGTTGGCCTAAAGAGTAGACATCAATTTCAATTCACCTGTATAGAACAAACTCATTTTCTTCTCTTGTAGAGTGATTCCTGCTCTAATACCATGTATAAATTCCACGTAAATTCAACTAATAATTTTAATCTGCTAAAACATTATACTTGAATATACTGTACTAATTGTAGAAACCAACTTATATCTTGAAATCACAAAACATGAAAGAGAAATAATTTCAATTTCACAACACAAAGATTTATCTAGGGAAAGCCTCAGCTAAAAAACCTGCTATATGTATATTGCATGAGCCAAAGAATATGATAATATTACAATGTTTTTCTCCAAGTTGAGAAAACTCAGCACTATCTCTTTCTGTCTCAATGAATCCTAGACAAGCCTAGTTCAATACTTAACCAATTTCTGGCTTGCCCAAGTGCCTATTTCCTAGAGCAGTTTCCTTGGGTAATTAGGCCCTATTAATTAGGGAAAATACCAATACATACTGCACAATCCATTAGGGGTATTCCTCTAACTTCATGAACCACCTATACAATTCAAATAACTATACAACTGATAGTACGCTTCCCTTGAACTCAAATCTCAACTCGGTCTTTCTTAGAACTGACATGCATGAGTTATTTATGAGTGAATTATCAGTTACATGATTGATCATTGCATGTAAATTAAATCTATTTTCCACACATTGACCTCTCTTTAGCTCCCTCGTCAATTAGATCTAGTTAAATTAACTTTAACTCAGATAAACTGAGTTAATTAATTACAACTCAAAATAAACTCAACCAGGGATCCTATAATGTTGGAGACACTCTACATGCCTCTAGTTTGACCCTCAACTTGAATTAACTGAACCAACTAAGCCATACTAAATTATTTAACTTGTACAAGCTATCATCTGATGTGGAATTACAATTTTATTCTAATTTAATTCAAGGTAAAATTAAATTATAAGCCTTTGTTGGTGCCATTTTCAACACTATTTGATTAGAAAATCCAAATACAGAGGAGGCAATGATTTTGAATTGGGGAATATTTTTTCCCCCTCATTCCAATGATTATTACCTATCATGCTTCCCTCTATCCTCATCACGATAATTGCAAGGTTTCCACTACTAGTACCAGCCTCAAGGGAATGGACCATTAAGGATGTCGTTGTACCAATTATCTAGGCATCATCCACCTCGATATCTATTATTAATTCACCAACTTAAATTAATAGTTGGATCCCTTGAAAAATTTTTGGGAGGCTGCAATCTTTATCCCAACTTACTTTCATATCTTTACAAATCATCATATAGGCATGGCATTCCTTAGGAAATTTCAATATATTTTTTCATTTACATATATTTATTTTTCACATAAAAAGCTAAATTGCAATGAAGAAAGATGTTTGATTTTATGTATAGAATTAAAATAGATGTTTTATTGTTTTTTTTTTTAAACCGTGGTATGGTGGAGCCTACTCCTTTACCACCGTGGGGTTTGAAACCAAGTGGAAGGGCCAATATCCCACTGTGCCAACCACTCATCTGTCCAATAAGGAGAGAGAACTAAACTAAATGTTATTAAAAAGTATTTGAACCCATTTAAGGTATTTATGTATGAGAATAAAGCTAAAATTTATCAAAAAAATATGACCCATTTAAGCACTATATTTATTAATGGGCCCCATCAATAGGTATATTATAAGGCTCATTTTTCTATCCTCCAACCTATAATTTCTTCTTTTCTCACATTTATTAACATATTCTTGGCAATAGTTTTCTTAATAGGAAGACTAAAGGATGTTTTTCATACTTTTTGGCCAAATGTTGTTAATGTGCATGAAAAAAGAGAATTTGTTTTTGCATTTACTATGCAGAGGTATGTTGGAGGAAGCTGGAGGAGATGTAGGAGGCTTGTCCCTAGAATTTACTCTCCTTCAACCCGACTTGATCCCTAAAATCACTCATCTACAACTCGAAGTATACTAGGAGCTAATGCAGTCAAGTAATTGCAACGATCTAAGGGAGATAGATCAACTCTTTTCAAGATTTTGGAGGGAAGAAATCCTCTTTCCAATGAGGTTTCCCCTTAGTCATCCTTGTATAAATAAACAAGCCTAAGGGCTTAATAGGATTGTATTTTTCGAGCAGAGAAGAGATACTAAGAGCTAGGAGCTTGGGACTATCATTTTAATTTTCCTTTGCATGATGTACTTTAACTTTCTCTTATGTCACTGAAAAGTCTATTTTTGTTTCACATCTGAGTTTGTTTCAGAGGGATGAGTCCCCTTAGATTAGGGCCCAACCGAGAGGCTCCAGTCTCTCTTTGTGTATCTTATCTATGTATTACTTTTAGTAGTGACATATCTTTCTTTCTTAGTAGAAGTTTACTCATAAAAATTGTTGTTGCAGGTCTGGTTACTACCTCTTGTTTGGTCTCAATCTAATCTCCTAGATTGAGCTCATTTAATTGTCAACCAGGATTTGTAAACTGCTGAAGTGAAGTGTACTGTATGTACCTAGGTGCTTGTTTCCTAATACGTTGTGTGTAGTGTTTTGTGATGTTTTTGGTCTTTTGTGATGATTTATGATGTTTTTGGTCTTTTGGTGATTTTATGTTTGCAGGAAAAATGCCTAGAAAGCTAATGGAAAGAAGTTGGTGATCAAAACAGAGTTAAGCCTAATTGATGGATAACAACTGACAAATGCAATTGGAAACACTGAAGACAGAATCAAATCTAAACTATGACAAAGTAAAAGCAAAGCTTGATAATGACTTTTAAGCAAATGATTCAAAACACAAACTAAACTTGAGAAATGATCACTAAGTATGCAAAATCCTCTAACTAACAGTTAAACAACTAATCTTACAATGATGCAACATTTTGTCCTTAATTAGAGATTTGAAATAGATTGGAGGAAAAACATTGATACCATCCTAAGACCTTCGATGCAAAAACCAATTCCTATCTCTATTCTGCAATTCAATTGAATGTCACAAAACCTTTACTCAAAAGTTATTGGTTTCTTTTCAAAGTAGGCTTTTGAGGGAGGACTCTGTTTATGAAATGATAAGGAAATTGCAGAGATACTTCAGGCCTTATAGTGATGTGGTCTTCTGTTCATATGGTTATGGATCATTTGTAGATTTTAGAACAAGAAGATGTTTGTGAATAATGAAGGTTGTCTTGTTAATCTTAACAACTGAAGTAATCTATTGTTCAATGGATGACAATCTGAATGGGAAGTGCAAGTGCAATGAGTTAATCTAAAAATGAACTTAAGATGCCACTAATCTAGAACAATGCTGAACTACAAGTCATCATCAAACTCAGAACAAGGTAACTGAACATGTTTTAAGTGCAATTGAACTCCGGAGCATCCTAACTATACTACCATGCACTATTCTATGAAGTTACACAATCTGTTTGTCCATCATTAGTGATATTTTGGAAGAGTTCCTTCTTTTGGAAGAGGTATTAGAACAATTCTGACTGTGTAATTGAATGCAAATGCAAGCAAAAAGGACTGAAAGCAATGAAAACTAAGATATCATATTCATATCCTACTCGTCATTATGATGTCTTGGGCAAGCGTTTAAGAGCAAGAACAGAGATGATACTTAGTGTAAACACACAACTAAATCATTCATTATCACGGTCATGTCTTGAACTTCTTAAGAATTTCTTGGAAGAGTTTCTTCTTGTGGAAGAGTGATTAGAACAAGTGTAACTGTGATAGTGAACAACAAAAACTACAACCAAATCCTACAGTACTATAGTCATTTTCCATTTATCATTATAATCTTTTGGAAGAATTTCTTCTTGTGGAAGAGTTAGAATGAATATAACTACAGTAGCTAATTAAAAACAACTATGAATTCAACTCCTAATCCTACAATACTATAATCATTTCTCATTCATCATTATAGTCTTTTGGAAAAGCTTCTTCTTGTGGAAGAGTTAGAATGAGTACAACTACAGTAGCTAAAAACAACTATTAATTCAAATTCAAAATGTAAAGGCAGCTAGAAGACTTATCTAATTTACGCAAAATAAATCCGTGCAAGAGGCAAGGGCCCTCTACCACCTGACGAAATTCAACTCCAAATTAAATCACGCCTTCAAAACAACACGGTCTGCTCCATTAAAGATGAAATAGTTTGAACATAACACTCTGCGTCTTCAGAAATGTAGCACAGAGTCTAAACAGAATCTAGCATAAAATCTAACATCAAATCTAACATAGCTCTCGGTTTCCCAAGTGTTTATAAAGCAAATGCACATAACAAAACTTGCAATAATTCAGGAACACTGTCTTTCCTTATCGGAATCACGTTAGGACTCTTGAAATGGCTGCGTGAAGAGGAAAAAGACATCTGGACTGAGACAGTCCTAATAGAAGTCTTCCTTCCTAAATGTGTTCCCACGTTCCATAACCGTACCCAGAATCCATTTCTTCCTCCATGATGAGCAACGAACCATGTAGACATGACGTGGATCATGCCCATATGCGGTTTTTCTCAAGAGGCCACCTGGAACATACTCAAACGTGAAGGCAACTGCAGAATCGCCGGTTAGCTACGGAATGTCTGCATTCTGCAGCTAGTTCCGGTCAAAATGCTTTACAATGGAAAAAATCACAAAACTTAGCAAGTCAGTTATGTAAATCATTCTAGAAGTAATTTTAACTATATTCATTGATCAATTGGGTCTAGGATAGTAATGGACAAGGGAAAATGAGGAAAAATGAGGTGAAAGAAAGCACAATTTTGAGGCTCAACATACCCCCACTGCTGTCTCTTTGCATGTCCTCATGCAAATTATCCTATGAACTCAGAGGCTTCTGCAAGGACATCTAATCCTCTCCTTTTCCTTTGTCTGGAAGCTAGAGATCTTCTGGGTTTTCTGATAACAAGTTTGAACCTGAGGTTGGTGAGTGCCCTGATTAGCTTTTTGTTCCTTGTCTTCAATTTCTCATTGGTCTTCTCCACTTTGTCTATATGCAGGGATAAGGTTGAGTTCATATCAGTTTTGAGCTTGACTTGATCCTTGAGAATTTCATTCTCATTTTTGATGTGTCTATTCAGGAATTCCAACTCATACCTATCCCTTCTTAATATATCTATTTCAGACAGTGGAGGACTGGGGGTTCTCTCTCTGCTTTCTGAAGCTCTCCTCTCCAAATTTTCCACATAGTCATAAATTTCCTGTTGAGCAGGGTCAATTTCAGGGGTTCCTTCATAAAAATCCTCTTCAACATCCTCTTCAATGGATGTTTCTTCATCTTCTATATTGATTACCCCTGTTTGTTTGATTAATGTTTTCTTCAGTTTCCCCTTTAGTCTGTGGCTTCTTCTAGGCTGAGAAGATCCCTCTCCTTTCTCCATGGCAGATTTCCTGATTACTTTTTCTTCCTTAAGCTGTCTCTTGATTTGAGTCAACTTTTCTAAAATGATTTCCTCACTGCTCTCTTGGACTGTTTTGTCTATTTCAACTTTTGGAGCCCTCCATTTCCTACTTCTCTTTGTAGGTTGTGGTTCTGGTGAGGGTTCTTTTGGCTCTTCAAAATGATTTCTTATCAAGAAATCGTCCCATGTATCATTTGTTTTAGTTAGATGATGTTCAATCAAAATTTTGACCAAACCATGATGATATAGGGTTGTCTCTAAAAATTGAACCCTTCTTTGAACACAGGAAGCCATCTTCTTCAGACTTTGAAGAAAGAAATATGGTAGGTTTAAGTCTTCCCCCAGAAAATGCATTATCAGTCTAATGTGGTAGACATAAAATGTTCCATATCTACCCTCACATGTAATAAATTTTTGCAGAAGAAGTAGTATGTTTCTCCATTTGTTTTTCAATGCAGAACTGGGAATTCCTTTCTTAAATACACTGACATCCATACCTGGTGATTTTAAAATTTGTTTCCAGGAGTCACTGTGGAATTCTCTATTTTTAAACCATCTTTCTCCAGTTCTGAGCAAACCTGTAGCCTCTGCAATGAAAACTTCAGTGACAGTAAATTTGACATCTCCTACTTCAACTTCGGTTCCTTGAAATGATCTTGCAAATGTTTTAGTGACTTCCTTGTGGAAGCCATTAAATTTCTCCAAAAATTGAAGCCATCCTATTTGTTGTAACATCTCTTTGCATTGTGGATAGCCTTCTAAATATTTTGAACCCACTGGTTCAGTCCTTACAATGAAACCCATGATTGCTTTCTCAATGTTCAAATTAACACTCTTCTACCCACAAAAACAATGACTTTCTCCTTCGAATTGAAATGACTTCAAGTTCTAAATGAAAATAGCTTCAAACTTCAGAATGACATACCTCTGATTGATAATGACAAATGTCTTTAAAACTTCGGACTGATATGCCTCTGTTGACAATGAAAGCAGTTTCAAATTTCGAGCTGATATGTCTCTGATAGACAGTGGCAAATGGCTTCAAATTTCCCACACTACTATGCCTCTGGCTCTTGGTAGCAAATGGTTTCGGATTCAACACTACAACACCTCTATCTTCTAGTGACAAAAGACTTCAAACTCCATGCTGCTACACTTCTGTGTTTATAGTGAAAATTCTCAATCTCTGCCCACAGTGATACTTTGTCTACCCACGGAATCAAATGGCTTCAAATTCTCACGCTGCTATGCTTCCAAATTTACCCTTCTGCTCTGCTCTGCGTTTACAATGCTCAATGCTATTCAAACTGATATCCTTTGGCTCTGCTCTCGGTGATAAGAATATCTCTGTCTACGGAATGAAATGTCAGCTACAGAATGGAGTGATGGCAGTGGTCACGGAATGAAGTAGTGGAGTGAGGTGGAGGGAATGAATTAATGATTGAAGAGACGGCGGAGATTTTTACGACGGCAGAGGGAATCATCATTGAATGATTTGGTTAAGAGACATGAAGAATTCAAATACATCGACCATTTTAACCGCTTAAATGATATCGGGCATGAAATTTGAAATGGAAGAGTTTAATCCAAAGTCTGTGGAGGGTTGATTGGTTTTGATCAATAAAAATAATTAAAACAACCTTTTCGAACAATCCATAACTAAAAATATGCTAAACTTTTATGAAATTCCATTATAATTTAAACTTGTTACCTCTGCCTTTCATTTGATTTTTGTAGCCTTTGTCTTCTTGTTCACCTTTGGAGGAGTCTTCATAATCTTTCTTTGATGCTTTTGATTTATGGATACACTGGGTCACTTTGTTGCAATTCTAATGTCTGCTGATTGATGCCTTCAGGGTTTGTAGCTGCGGAAAGACTGTCTGGCTGCAGAAAGGCTGATCAGCTGCAGAATGTCTACTGAGCTGCAGAATGTTCCTGTAGAGCATTTTAATCATGAAAATGAAGTGTTTTTGGAATATGGGTGAAATGTTATATGATATGAATGAAGATGGATGGTGGATTATGATATGTATGAAGTGGATGATGAAATGGAATGGATTCAGTTTATGAAATGGAGTGAAAGAACATAAGAACTGTACTGCAATTCATGACATGTTTTATTCACTTACAGTAAGACATCAAATTTTGTATTTTGTCATGAAAATGAGATGGATGGAGGATGAAATGAGATGAATGAAATGTGGAATGGAGTGAAAGATGAATGGTGGAATGAAATGGAGCATGGATGAATAAGTGGATGGAGTGAAATGAAATGAAATGAATCATAAGCACTATGGAACTGAACTTATGATTTTTTGTAACAGCTGCTTGTAAAAACAAAAATGGGAAAAGTTAGAGTGTCAGAGAGACTCTGATTTTCACCCTATCTTTTCTGTATAAACATGCCAATCAATGATTGGTTTTCATGTTTATACCTTTATTATTATTATTATTATTATTATTATTTTTTTTTTTTAAAGAGAAATGCTTCAGAAAATTTAATCAAGTTGATGAAGAAGAGAGACTCTTCTTCATTAACTTCACATCATTTCTTTCTTGGAACTTCTTGACAAACTCTTCTCTTGAGAGTGGCTTGTGGTATAGCTTCAGTCTATGACCATTCACAAGAAAAGTGACCTCTTCTTCATCTATAGTTCTGATTTTTACTGCCCCATTATCAAAAATTCGAACAATTTCATATGGCCCAAGCCAATGTGTCTGAAATTTCCCTTGAAAATCCTTGAATTTTGAATCAAACAAGAGAGCCAAGTCACCCTCTTTGAATTTCTTCTCCTTGATGTACTTGTCATGCCATCTAGCCCTTTGCTGTTGGACTAGACTTGTTTTCTGAATTGCATCTTGTCTGATCTCATCCAATTCATTAATTTGCTCCAGTCTATGCTTCTGTGCCTCCGTTAAATCAAGTCCTAGCTGAACTACCATCTTGAAGGTTTGAATTTGGAACTCTATGGGAAACAAAACTTGCTTTCCATAAACAAGCTCATAAGGAGTATGGCCTGTTGTGTTTCTCCATGTAGTTCAATAGGCCCACAAGGCTTCAGGAAGCCTATCTACCCAATCTCTTCTATGTAGATGAACAGTCTTTGTTAGGATTCCTTCAATGACCTTATTAGTGGATTCCACTTGACCATTTGCTTGTGGATGATAAGGAGTTGTTTTTCTATGTCTGATTTTGTACTTCTCCATCAATTGCTCCACTAGCCTTGATGTAAATTGAGCTCCTTGATCTGTAACAATTTCCCTTGGGACACCAAAACGAGTAAAAATATCCTCAAAAAGAAAAGTAACTACAGATGATTCATTAGCAACAAGTAATGGTTTAGCTTCTACCCACTTAGTAACATAATCGGTGCAAACTAATATGTATTTCTTTTGTCTTGATGGAGGACTAATAGGTCCTACAAAATCCAAAGCCCATTTTTCAAAAGGTTCAATGTGTACCTGAGGTTGTAATGGCATCTCACCTGAAGGAGAAGGTTTCCCTATCCTTTGGCAACTGTCACACCTTTTGACATACTCCCTTGCATCTTTAAACAAAGATGGCCAATAATATCCTAAGTTAAGGATCTTATCGGCTGTCCTCTTATCTGCAAAGTGTCCGCCACAAGGTTCATCATGACATGCCTTGAGAATTTCAGGCATCTCATCTTCACGAACACACCTTCTAATGATCAAATCTGGACCTGTCTTGTACAACTCATTAGCGACCCATGAATAATTTGCACTATCATTAATGATTTTTCTTTTATCCCTTGCATTCATAATTGAAGGAAATTTTCCTGAAACTAAATAATTGGCAATATCAGCAAACCACAGAGTTTGAGTAGAGATTGCAAAAAGATATTCATCAGGAAATTGATCTTCAACCGGAGTGTCATCTTTGATATTTTGGATTCTAGACAGGAAATCAGCCACAATGTTTTGTTTTCCAGGCCTATCTAGAATAGTAATGTTGAATTCTTGCAATAGTAACAACCATATTATAACTCTGCCATTAGTGATTGATTTGTTCATTAAGTATCTAATGGCAGAATGATCAGTGTGAACAAAAGTTTCATAGCCTGTTATATAGTGTCTAAATTTGTTTATGGCATGAACAACAGCTAAAAACTCTTTTTCAGTTACAGTATAGTTTAACTCTACAGGAGTCAAATTTTTACTGGTATAATAAATGGCATAGGGAATTAAATCTTTTTGTCCCAATACTGCTCCTAGAGCTGTATCGGAAGCATCTGTCGAGATATGAAAAGGTAACTTCCAGTTAGGTCCCCTTAATATAGGTGCTTCAAAAATTTTGGTTTTCAGGGTTTCAAAAGCTAACTGGAAATCAGAAGTCCACTTAAATTCACAATCTTTGGTGAGTAATTTGAAGAGAGGAGATGCTATTTTGGTGAAGTTTTCTATAAATCTCCGATAATACCCTGTAAATCCTAGAAAACTTATAACATCTCTTTGACAACTTGGAATGGATAGGTTAGAAATAACTTCAACTTTCGCCTCATCAACTCTAATCCCATCCCCTAAAATGTGGTGCCCTAAAACAATACCTTCAGTGAACATCATAAAACATTTTTCATGACTAAGAGAAAGGTTTGCTTCTTGACATCTTTTTAAGACCTTTTCCAAGTTTTCTAAATCCTCTTCAAATGTATCCCCATAAACTGTAAAATCATCCATGTACACCTCTACACAGTCATGTATCAGATCAGAAAAAATTCCTAATACTGCCCTTTGGAATGTTGCAGGTGCATTGCACAATCCAAATGGCAATACTCGGTACGCATAGGTACCCCAAGGACAAGTAAATGTGGTTTTATCTTGGTCTTCAAGTGCTACTTGGATTTGATTGTAACCACTAAACCCATCTAGGAATGAAAAGTACTTTTTGCCAGCTAATGTATCTAATACTTGATCTATGAAAGGTAAGGGAAAATGGTCTTTAAGAGTAGCTTTATTCGGTTCTCGGTAGTCAACACACACCCTCCATTTTCCATTTTTCTTAGGCACAATCACTAAAGGAGAAACCCACTGACTATCTGAAATAGGATAGATGAAGTTAACATTTAACAATTTTTGTAATTCTTCCTTGACAATTTCCATAAGATTTGGATTCATCCGTCTTTGAGGCTGTCTGATTGGTTTGCAATTTGCCTCTATATAGATGTGATGAGTACAAGTCTTGGGACTTATCCCTTTCATGTCAGTTTATTCCCATGCATATGCAGAAGAATGTCTCTGTAATACTTTGACTAACTCTTCTTGTTGAGATTTTTCTAGGTTCTTGTTTATGTTCAAAGTTTTTCCTGGAAAAATCTCACTTGTAGAGCTGCCAAATTTGTCCATAGAATGAAGAGACATCTACCTTGATGACAAAAACTCAATGTTGGATCCCTCTTGAAATGATTTATGTTTATGTTCTGGAGAGGATTCAAATTTTTCTAGAGTATTCAGAATTTGATTATCTTCACTAATTTCTGAAATTGTGAAGAGAGGTTGTAAATCTTCTTCATCCTCTATCCATTGAGTGTCATCTAGATCTGTAATTGTCCTAGCTGGAGGATATAAAGTGAATTTCTTAGTTGAACTACCATCGGAGATATACATATCACCGGATCTACAACTAATAAAAGCATCAGCTGTAGCCAACCAAGGTCTTCCTAATATAACAGGATGGCCTCCTAGATTATTCTTGGGAGTTAGGATCATGAAATCCACAGGGTATTCCCAAGAATCTAGGGACACTGGAATGTCTTCTATTACCCCATCTGGTCTGATCACAGATCTATCTGCTAATTGTAATAGTGTGGGTGTAAAGAGAAGATTAGGAAGTTTGAGTTTGTCCATGATTTGTCTACTCATGATATTTATTGCTGCTCCTAAATCAATGAGTGTGTTTTGAATTTCAATTCCATTGATGTGAATTTTGACAATTGGATTTCCTGGGTCAAGATACTTTGGAATAGCAATCTTGCCCATCATAATGTCTGCTATTTGTCCTACCAGTTGAATTTTCTTGGTTTCTCTTATTCTTTTTCTTGTTGTCTTCATACTCAACTCCTTTATTGTTTTGGCTAAAATTGGGATTTCCTCGATGGCTTGCAATAATGGAATTTTAATGCAAACATTTCTCAATTCATCTAAGAAATCATAATTAGGCACCATGATCTGTTTCTCTACACCTCTATCAATTTGTAATCTTTCCGGAAAAGGAGGTATAGAAGTAGATGTGGATGGTTGCTCTAATACAGGAGTTGGATTTATTGGATCTTTTTGTTTTAGGTTTTCAATGTTTTGGTCTTGAAAGGATGTGTCTTCCTCAAGACTTTTATTAACCCGTAGGGAGTCTTCCTCAGAATTATCTTGTTCTTGTATGATCACAGAAGGTTTTCTCTTCTCAAGTATCCTTCCAGACCTAAGTTGAACATCACTAAGGTCTAGAGGAGTAATTAAGTAAGTTGGAAATTGTTGTCCTTCTATCATATATGTATTCTGAGGGTTCTTATTATTGGGGTTTGGTATGGGCTGAGCTGGTAATTGATTGGATTTTTGAGGGAATGGTAATGGAAGTGGTTGATTTTGATGAGGTTGGTTCAGATGATGTTGTTGAGAATTTTGTTGAAGATTCTGAGGAAAATTTTGTTGAGGATTTTGAGGATAAAAATGTGGATATGGTGGATAGGATGGTGGATACTGATAATATGGAGAATATCTTCCATAGGGACCTTGTGATCCTTGTGCCCAAGCTTGAGATTGATTTTGAAATTGGGGCCAAGGTTGCTGCCAAGAATTCCAAGGTGGAGGTTGATTATACATTTGATCATGGAATCCTTGTGTCTGAGGTCCCTGCCAAGGTCTTCTAGATACAAAATTAAGAGACTCTGTGGAATATGTAGGAGTTTCTTCCTGAAAAACAGCCTTGAGACCAGGAAGAGAAGGACAATTCTTGGTCTCATGTTTCTCAGAACAAATGACACAGGTTTCTATAACTTTTACATCTAAAGGACACTCTCTCAAGGCATGTTTCTTTCTACATTTGGGACAAAAGATTGCCAAAGCATCAGATTCAGCCTTTTGCTTGTTTTGTATCTTAAGGGTGTATATTTGTTCACTAAGACTCCCTAAGATGTCAGATTTAAAATCATCAAGCATGTGTCCTATTTCTGATCTACTTACTGTCCCAGAAGCAGACTTACTTGCCCTTGCAAGAGCAGGATCTCTTGGACCTTTGACAGTTTTAGATTTTCCTCTTGAAAGGTTGATACATAACTCAGATATTTCAGGTAATGTAAGTTGTGATATATCCCCTTTTCCCATCATGTTAAGGATATCCAACCATTCATCCCTAATTGTTTTCAACAAAAGAGCTTTTCAGGTGTCTTGATCTAGATTTTCCATTTTTGCCCTTTTTATGTTGTAATTAAATCTTTCCAACAAATCTTCTAAGTTTTCATCTTCTTTTTGTAACATCTTGAACACTTCTTCCTTATGATTAACCGGCATACAATAATCCAAATATCTCTCTAGAAATTCTTGTTTCATATCTTCCCATGTTCTAATAGAACTACTGATTAGACTCATAAACCACTTCAATGCTGCTCCCTTCAAAGTTGAAGGAAATAATTTCAGTTTTTGAGCATCTTGTAAGTAGTCATAAGTTCTACACAGTACTTCAAATTCGAATAAGAAAGTTTCAGGATCCTCAGTTTTAAGCCCATAGAAGTTCGGAAGGACAGAGGGTGAAATGTTTTTCATGGTTGTATTGGTTTCTTCATCAAGTATAGGGAACCCAAAAGAGCTTCCTATTCTACCTCTTCCTCCATTTGCACCCCTACCTCCTTCTCCTCTACCTCCTTCTTCTCTACCTCTACCTCTACCTCCAAATAGTGTGTTTTCTCCATTAAAAACTCCTCCTCCTCCTTCTTCTGCCATGGTTGACTCTCCTGTGGAAGTGGAAAGATTTATGTCCCTACCAGGAGTCTTTAGATATTTTTCTATGGCAAGTTCAGTGGATGAAGTGGAAGGTTTCTCTAATGGGATATCTGATTTCAGGTCTTCTAGAAGTCCAGGATCAGTAAAGGATGGAAGATGGGTTTGAGTTGAAGGTGTACTAGCTCTGGATCTAGATGAAACAAGTGGTGTTCTAGAAATCAAACTTTTGCCTCTGCTGCTTATAAATCTTCCCCTTGAATCTCTCTCCCTACGCATAAAATTGTTTTTGGATGCTAAGAAACAAAGGTTACCTAGTTTTCACTTCCCCGGCAACGGCGCCAAAATGTTTGGTCTCAATCTAGTCTCCTAAACCGAGCTCATTTAATTGTCAACCAGGATTTGTAAACTGCTGAAGTGAAGTGTACTGTATGTACCTAGGTGCTTGTTTCTTAATGCGTTGTGTGTAGTGTTTTGTGATGTTTTTGGTCTTTTGTGATGATTTATGATGTTTTTGGTCTTTTGGTGGTTTTATGTTCACAAGGAAAATGCCTAGAAAGTTGATGGAAATGAGCTGATGATTAAAAACAGAGTTAAACCTAATTGATGGATAACAAATGGCAAATGCAATTGGAAACACTGAAGCTGAATCTAAACTATGACTAAATAAAAGCAAAGCTTGATAATGACTTTCAAACGAATAATTCAAAACACAAACTAAACTTGAGAAATGATCACTAAGTATGCAAAATCCTCTAACTAAACAGTTAAACAACTAATCTTCTGATGATGCAACATTTTGTCCTTAATTAGGGTTGAAATAGATTGGAGGAAAAACATTGATACCATCTAAAGACCTTCGATGCAAAAAACCAATTTCTATCTCTATTACGCAATTCAATTGAATGTCCAAAACCTTTACTCAAAAGTTATTGGTTTCTTTTCAAAGTAGGCTTTTGAGGGGGGACTCTGTTTATGAAATGATAAGGAAATTGCAGAGATACTTCAGGCCTTATAGTGATGTGGTCTTATGTTCATATGGTTATGGATCATTTGTAGATTTTAGAACAAGAAGATGTTTGTGAATAATGAAGGCTGTCTTGTTAATCTTAACAACTGAAGTAATCTATTGTGCAGTGGATGACAATCTGAATGTGAAGTGCAAGTGCAATGAGTTAATCTAAGAATGAACTTAAGATGCCACTAATCTAGAACAATGCTAAACTACAAGTCATCATCAAACTCAAAACAAAGTAACTAAACATGATTTAAGTGCAATTAAACTCCGGAGTATCCTAACTATGCTATCATGCATTATTCTATGAAGTTACACAATCTGTTTGTCCATCATTAGTGATATTTTGGAAGAGTTCCTTCTTTTGGAAGAGGTCTTAGAACAATTCTGACTGTGTAATTGAATGCAAATGCAAGCAAAAAGACTGAAAGCAATGAAAAACTAAGATATCATATCCATATCCTACTCGTCATTATGATGTTTTGGGCAAGCGTTTAAGAGAAAGAACAGAGATGATACTTAGTGCAAACACACAACTAAAACATTCATTATCACGGTCATGTCTTGAACTTCTTAAGGATGTCTTGGAAGAGTTTCTTCTTGTGGAAGAGTGATTAGAACAAGTGTAACTGTGATAGTGAACAACAAAAATTACAACTAAATCCTACATTACTATAGCCATTTTCATTCATCATTATAATCTTTTGGAAGAACTTCTTCTTGTGGAAGAGTTAGAATGAATATAACTACAGTAGCTAATTAAAAACAACTATGAATTCAACTCCTAATCCTACAATACTAAAGTCAATTCCCATTCATCATTATAGTCTTTTGGAAGAGCTTCTTCTTGTGGAAGAGTTAGAATGAGTACAACTGCAGTAGCTAATTAAAACAACTATTAATTCAAATTCAAAACGTAAAGGCAACTAGAAGACTTATCTAATTTATGCAAAATAAATCCGTGCAAGAGGCAGGGGCCCTCTACCACCTGACGGAATTCAACTCCAAATTAAATCACGATTTCAAAACAACACGGTCTGCTCCATTAAAGATGAAATAGTTTGAACATAACACTCTGCGTCTTCAGAAATGTAGCACAGAATCTAAACAAAATCTAGCATAAAATCTAACATCAAATCTAACCTAGCTCTCAGTTTCCCAAGTGTTTATAAAGCAAATGCACATAACAAGACTTGCAACAATTCAGGAACACTGTCTTTCCTTATCGGAATCACATTAGAACTCTTGAAGTGGCTGCGTGAAGAGGAAAAAGACATCTGGACTGAGACAGTCCTAATAGAAGTCTGCTTTCCTAAATTTGTTCCCACGTTCAAAAACCGTACCCAAAATTCGTTTCTTCCTCCATAATGAGCAACGAACCATGTAGACATGACGTGGATTCTGCCCATATGCGGTTTTTCTCAAGAGGCCACCTGGAACATACTCAAACATGAAGGCAGCTGCAGAATCGCCGGTTAGCTACGGAATGTCTGCATTCTGCAGCTAGTTCCGGTCAAAATGATTTACAATGGAAAAAATCACAAAACTTAGCAAGTCAATCATGTAAATCATTCTAGAAGTAATTTTAACCATATTCATTGATCAATTGGGTCTAGGATAGCAATGGACAAGGGAAAATGAGGTAAAATGAGATGAAAGAAAGCACAATTTTGAGGCTCAACA
>JAXQQM020059928.1:0-44054 GCA_034641835.2 Pinus albicaulis | reverse complement strand
TGTTTGGTCTCAATCTAGTCCCCTAAACTGAGCTCATTTAATTGTCAACCAGGATTTGTAAACTGCTGAAGTGAAGTGTACTGTATGTACCTAGGTGCTTGTTTCCTAATGCGTTGTGTGTAGTTTTTTGTGATGTTTTTGGTCTTTTATGATGATTTATGATGTTTTTGGTCTTTTGGTGGTTTTATGTTTACAAGGGAAAATGCCTAGAAAGCTAATGGAAAGGAGCTGGTGATTAAAAACAGAGTTAAGCCTAATTGATGGATAATAAATGACAAATGCAATTGGAAACACTGAAGCAGAATCAAATCTAAACTATGACAAAGTAAAAGCAAAGCTTGATAATGAATTTTAAGTAAATGATTCAAAACACAAACTAAACTTGAGAAATGATCACTAAGTATGCAAATCCTCTAACTAAACAGTTAAACAACTAATCTTACAATGATGCAACATTTTGTCCTTAATTAGAGATTTGAAACAGATTTGGAGGAAAAACATTGATACCATCCTAAGATCTTCTATTCTAGGACTAGTTCCTAACTCTATTCTGCAATTTAATTGAATGTCACAAGACCTTACTCAAGAGTTATTGATTTCTTTTCAAGGTAATCTTTTGAGGGAGGGCTCTGTTTATGAAATGATAAGGAAATTGCAGAGATACTTCAGGCCTTAAAATGATGTTGTCTTCTGTTCATATGGTTATGGATCAATTGTAGATTTTAGAACAAGAAGATGTTTGTAAATAATGAAGGCTGCTTTATTAATCTTAACAACTGAAGTTAATCTAATGTGCAGTGGATGACAATCTGAATGTGAAGTGCAAGTGCAATGAGTTAATCTAAGAATGAACTTAAGATGCCACTAATCTAAAACAATGTTGAACTACAAGTCATCATCAAACTCAAAACAAAGTAACTGAACATGAGTTAAGTGCAATTAATCTCCGGAGCATCCTAACTAAGCTACCATGCATTACTCTATGAAATTATACAGTCTATTTGTCCATCATTATTGATATTTTGGAAAAATTCCTTCTTTTGGAAGAGCTAGAACAATTCTGACTGTGTAATTGAGTGCAAATGCAAATATAAAGGACTGAAAGTAATGAAAAACTAAGATATCATATCCATATCCTACTCGTCATTATGATGTTTTGGGCAAGCGTTTAAGAGCAAGAATAGAGATGATACTTAGTACAAACACACAACTAAATCATTCATTATCACGGTCATGTCTTGGACTCTTTAAGAATTTGTTGGAAGAGTTTCTTCTTGTGGAAGAGTGATTGGAACAAGTGTAACTGTGATGATGAACAACAAAAACTACAACTAAGTCCTACAGTACTATAGCCATTTCCCATTCATCATTATAATCTGTTGGAAGAGCTTCTTCTTGTGGAAGAATTAGAATGAGTACAACTACAGTAGCTAATTAAAACAACTATTAATTCAAATTCAAAACGTAAAGGCAGCTAGAAGACTTATCTAATTTACGCAAAATAAATCCGTGCAAGAGGCAGGGGCCCTCTACCACCTGACGGAATTCAACTCCAAATTAAATCAACGCCTTCAAAACAACACTGTCTGCTTCATTAAAGATGAAATAACTTGAACATAGCACTCTGCGTCTTCAGAAATGTAGCACAGAATCTAAGCAAAATCTAGCATAAAATCTAACATAAAATCTAACATAGCTCTCGGTTTCCCAAGTGTTTATATAGCAAATGCACATAACAAGACTTGCAACAATTTCAGGAACACTGTCTTTCCTTATCGGAATCACATTAGGACTCTTGAAGTGGCTACGTGAAGAGGAAAAAGACATCTGGACTGAGACAGTCCTAATAGAAGTTTGCTTTCCTAAATGTGTTCCCACGTTCCAAAACCGTACCCAGAATTCGTTTCTTCCTCCATGATGAGCAACGAACCATGTAGACATGATGTGGATTATGCCCATATGCGGTTTTCCTTGAGAGGCCACCTGGAACATACTCAAACGTGAAGGCAGCTGCAGAATCGCCGGTTAGCTACGGAATGTCTGCATTCTGCAGCTAGTTCCGGTCAAAATGCTTTACAATGGCAAAAATCACAAAACTTAGCAAGTTAGTCATGTAAATCATTCTAAAAGTAATTTTAACCATATTCATTGATCAATTGGGTCTAGGATAGCAATGGACAAGGGAAAATGAGGTAAAATGAGATGAGAGAAAGCACAATTTTGAGGCTCAACATACCCCCACTGCTGTCTCTTTGCATGTCCTCATGCAAATTATCCTATGAACTCAGAGGCTTC
This sequence comes from Pinus albicaulis, assembly GCA_034641835.2. Classification (NCBI taxonomy): domain Eukaryota; kingdom Viridiplantae; phylum Streptophyta; class Pinopsida; order Pinales; family Pinaceae; genus Pinus; species Pinus albicaulis. Next base: position 41,759 of record JAXQQM020059928.1, on the reverse strand, counting down.
TGCAAGGACATCTAATCCTCTTCTTCTCCTTTGTCTGGAAGCTAGAGATCTTCTGGGTTTCCTGATAACAAGTTTGAACCTTAGGTTGGTGAGTGCCCTGATTAACTTTTTGTTCCTTGTCTTCAACTTCTCATTGATCTTCTCCACTTTGTCTATATGCAGGGATAAGGTTGAGTTCATATCAGTTTTGAGCTTGATTTGATCATTGAGAATTTCATTCTCATTTTTGATGTGTCTATTCAGTAATTCCAACTCATACCTATCCCTTCTTAATATGTCTATTTCAGACAGTGGAGGACTGGGGGTTCTCTCTCTGCTTTCTGAAGCTCTCCTCTCTAAAGTTTCCACATAGTCATATATTTCTTTTTGAGCAGGGTCAATTTCAGGGGTTCCTTCATAAAAATCCTCTTCAACATCCTCTTCAATGGATGTTTCTTCATCTTCTATATTGATTACCCCTGTTTGTTTGATTAGTGTTTTCTTCAGTTTTCCCTTTAGTCTGTGGCTTCTTCTAGGCTGAGAAGATCCCTCTCCTTTCTCCATGGCAAATTTCCTGATTACCTTTCCTTCCTTAAGTTGCCTCTTGATTTGAGTCAACTTCTCTAAAATGATTTCCTCACTGCTCTCTTGGACTGTTTTGTCAATTTCAACTTCTGAAGCCCTCCATTTTCTACTTCTTCTTGTAGGCTGTGGTTCAGGTGATGGTTCTTTTGCTTCTTCAAAATGATTTCTTATTAAGAAATCGTCCCATGTATCATTTGTTTTAGCTAGATGATGTTCAATCAGAATTTTAACCAAACCATGATGATATAGGGTTGTCTCTAAAAATTGAACTCTTCTCTAAACACAGGAAGCCATCTTCTTCAGACTTTGAAGCAAGAAATATGGTAGGTTTAAGTCTTCTCCCAGAAAATGCATCATTAGTATAATGTGGTAGACATAAAATGTTCCATATCTACCCTCACATGTAATAAATTTTTGCAGAAGAAGTAGTATGTTTCTCCATTTGTTTTTCAATGCAGAACTGGGAATTCCTTTCTTAAATACACTGACATCCATACCTGGTGATTTTAAAATTTGTTTCCAGGAGTCATTGTGGAATTCTCTATTTTTGAACCATCTCTCTCCAGTTCTGAGCAACCCTGTAGCCTCTGCAATAAAAATTTCAGTGACAGTAAACTTGACATCCCCTACTTCAACTTCGGTTCCTTGAAATGATCTTGCAAATGTTTTAGTGACTTCCTTGTGGAAGCCATTAAATTTTTTCCAAAAATTGAAGCCATCCTATTTGTTGTAACATTTCTTTGCATTGAGGGTAGCCTTCTAAATATTTTGAACCCACTGGTTCAGTTCTTACAATGAAACCCATGATTGCTTCTTCAATGTTCAAATTAACACTCTTCTACCCACAAAAATAATAGCTTTCACCTTCGAATTGAAATGGCTTCAAGTTCTTAATGAAAATGGCTTTAAACTTCAGAATGACATACCTTTGATTGACAGTGACAAATGTCTTCAAATTTTGGAATGATATACCTCTGATTGATAATGACAACAGCTTCAAAACTTCGGACTGATATGCCTCTGTTGACAATTGAACTTTGGACTGATATGTCTCTGTTTGACAGTGACAAATGGCTTCAAATTTCCCACACTAACATGCCTCTGTTTCTTGGTCACAACTAGCTTCAACTTCTTCACTACAATACTTCTGGCTCTTGGTAGCAAATGGTTTCGAATTCAACACTGCAACACCTCTGTCTCCTAGTGACAAAAGACTTCAAACTCCACACTGCTACACTTCTGTGTTTATAGTGAAAATGCTCAATCTCTGCCCACAGTGATACTTTGTCTGCCCACGGAATCAAATGGCTTCAAATTCTCACGCTGCTATACCTCTGAATTTACCCTTTTGCTCTGCTCTGAGTTTACAATGCTCAATTCTATTCAAACTGATATCCTTTGGCTCTGCTCTCGGTGATAAGAATATCTCTGTCTACGGAATGAAATGCCGGCTACAGAATGGAGTGATGGCAGTGGTCACGGAATGAAGTAGTGGAGTGAGGTGGAGGGGATGAATTAATGATTGAAGAGACGGCGGAGATTTTTACAACGGCAAAGAGAATCATCATTGAATGATTTGGTTAAGAGACGTGAAGAATTCAAATACCTTGACCATTTTAACCGCTTAAATGATATTGGGCATGAAATTTGAAATGGAAGATTTTAATCCAAAGTCTGTGGAGGATTTATTGGTCTTGATCAATAAAAATAATTAAAACAACCTTTTCGAACAATCCATAACTAAAACTATGCTAAAATTTTATGAAATGCCATTATAATTTAAACTTGTTACCTCTGCCTTTCATTTGATTTTTGTAGTCTTTGTCTTCTTGTTCACCTTTGGAGGAGTCTTCATAATTTTCTTGATGCTTTTGATTCATGGATACCCTAGGTCACTTTGTTGCAATTCTGATGTCTGCTGGTTGATGCCTTCAGAGTTTGTAGCTGCGGAAGAGCGTAAAAATTTTATGAAAGTTGTTCGGTGAGAATGTCCTTCGAGCTAACGAGAATGTTCGGTAAGACATCAAATTTTGTATTTTGTCATGAAAATGAGATGGATGGAGTTATGGAATGAGATGAATGAAGTGTGGAATGGAGTATGACATGAATGAATGAATGAAATGGAGTATGGATGGATAAGTGAATGGAGTGAAATGAAATGAGATGAATCATAAGCACTATGGATCTGAACTTATGATTTTATAACAGCTGCTTATAAAAACAAAAATGGGAAAAGTTAGAGTGTCAGAGAGACTCTGATTTTCACCCTATCTTTTCTGTATAAACATGCCAATCAATGATTGGTTTTCATGTTTATACCTTTATTTTTTTTTATTTTTTTTTATTTTTTTATTTAGAAGAGAAATGCTTCAGAAAATTTAATCAAGTTGATGAAGAAGAGAGACTCTTCTTCATTAACTTCACATCATTGTCTTCTTGGAACTTCTTGACAAACTCTTCTCTTGAGAGTGGCTTGTGGTATAGCTTTAGTCTATGACCATTCACAAGAAAAGTAACCTCTTCTTCATCTATAGTTCTGATTTTTACTGCCCCATTATCAAAAATTCAAACAATTTCATATGGCCCAAGCCAATGTGTCTGAAATTTCCCTTGAAAATCCTTGAATTTTGAATCAAACAAGAGAGCCCAGTCACCCTCTTTGAATTTATTCTCTTTGATGTACTTGTCATGCCATCTAGCCCTTTGCTGTTGGACTAGACTTGTTTTCTGAACTGCATCTTGTCTGATCTCATCCAATTCATTAATTTGCTCCAGTTTATGCTTTTGTGCCTCCGTTAGATCAAGTCCTAGCTGAACTGCCATCTTGAAGGTTTGAATTTGGAACTCTATGGGAAACAAAACTTGCTTTCCTTAAACAAGCTCATAAGGAGTATGGCCTGTTGTGTTTCTCCATGTAGTTCTATAGGCCCACAAGGCTTCAGGAAGCCTATCTACCCAATCTCTTCTATGTAGATGAACAGTCTTTGTTAGGATTCCTTCGATGACTTTATTAGTAGATTCCACTTGACCATTTGCTTGTGGATGATAAGGAGTAGATGTTCTATGTCTGATTTTGTACTTCTCCATCATTTGCTCCACTAGCCTTGATGTAAATTGAGCTCCTTGATCTATAACAATTTCCCTTGGGACACCAAAACGAGTAAAAATATCCTCAAAAAGAAAATTAACTACAGATGATTCATTAGCAACAAGTAATGGTTTAGCTTCTACCCATTTAGTAACATAATCAGTGAAAAATAATATATATTTCTTTTGTCTTGATGGAGGACTAATAGGTCCTACAAAATCCAAAGCCCATTTTTCAAAAGGTTCAATGTGTACCTGAGGTTGTGATGGCATCTCACCTGAAGGAGAAGGTTTCCCTACCCTTTGGCAACTGTCACACCTTTTGACATACTCCTTAGCATCTTTAAACAAGGATGGCCAATAATATCCTAAATTAAGGATCTTATAGGTTGTCCTCTTATCTGCAAAGTGTCCGCCACAAGGCTCATCATGACATGCCTTGAGAATCTCAGGCATTTCATCTTCACGAACACACCTTCTTATGATCAAATCTGGACCTGTCTTGTACAACTCATTAGCGACCCATGAATAATTTGCACTATCATTAATGATTTTTATTTTATCCCTTGCATTCATAATTGAAGGAAATTTTCCTGAAACTAAATAATTAGCAATATCAGCAAACCATGGAGTTTGAGTAGAGATTGCAAAAAGATATTCATCAGGAAATTGATCTTCAACAGGAGTGTCATCTTTGATATTTTGGATTCTAGACAGGAAATCAGCCACAGTGTTTTGTTTTCCAGGCCTATCTAGAATAGTAATGTTGAATTCTTGCAATAGTAACAACCATCTTATAACTCTGCCATTAGTGATTGATTTGTTCATTAAGTATCTAATTGCAGAATGATTAGTGTGAACAAAAGTTTCATAGCCTGTTATATAATGTCTAAATTTGTTTATGGCATGAACAACGGCTAAAAACTCTTTTTCAGTTACAGTATAGTTTAACTCTGCAGGAGTCAAATTTTTACTGATATAATAGATGGCATAGGGAATTAAATCTTTTTGTCCCAATACTGCTCCTAGAGCTGTATCGGAAGCATCTGTCGAGATGTGAAAAGGTAACTTCCAGTTAGGTCCCCTTAATATAGGTGCTTCAGAAATTTTGGTTTTCAGGGTTTCAAAAGCTAACTGGCAATCAGAAGTCCACTTAAATTCACAATCTTTGGTAACTAATTTGAAGAGAGGAGATGCTATTTTGGTGAAGTTTTCTATAAATCTCTGATAATACCCTGTAAATCCTAGAAAACTTCTAACATCTCTTTGACAACTTGGAATGGATAGGTTAGAAATGACTTCAACTTTCGCCTCATCAACTCTAATCCCATCCCCTGAAATGTGGTGCCCTAAAACAATACCTTCAGTGAACATCATAAAACATTTTTCATGACTAAGTGAAAGGTTTGCTTCTTGACATATTTTTAAGACTTTTTCCAAGTTTTCTAAAGCCTCTTCAAATGTGTCCCCATAAACTGTGAAATCATCCATATACACCTCTACACAGTCATGTATTAGATCAGAAAAAATTCCTAATACCGCCCTTTGGAATGTTGCGGGTGCATTGCATAATCCAAATGGCAATACTCGGTAGGCATAGGTACCCCAAGGACAAGTAAATGTGGTTTTATCTTGGTCTTCAAGTGCTACTTGGATTTGATTGTAACCACTAAACCCATCTAGGAATGAAAAATACTTTTTGCCAGCTAATGTATCTAATACTTGATCTATGAAAGGTAAGGGAAAATGGTCTTTAAGAGTAGCTTTATTCAGTTCTCGGTAGTCAACACACACCCTCCATTTTCCATTTTTCTTAGGCACAATCACCAAAGGAGAAACCCACTAACTATCTGAAATAGGATAGATGAAATTAACATTTAACAATTTTTGCAATTCTTCCTTGACAATTTCCCTAAGATTTGGGTTCATCCGCCTTTGAGGCTGTCTGATTGGTTTGCAATTTGCCTCTATATAGATATGATGAGTACAAGTCTTGGGACTTATCCCTTTCATGTCAGTGTATTCCCATGCATATGCAGAAGAATGTCTCTGTAATACTTTGACTAACTCTTCTTGTTGAGATTTTTCCAAGTTCTTGTTTATGTTCAAAGTTTTGCCTGGAAAAATTTCACTTGTAGAGCTGCCAAATTTGTCCATAGAATGAAGAGACATCTGCCTAGATGAAAAAAACTCAATATTGGATCCCTCTTGAAATGATTCATGTTTGTGTTCTGGAGAGGATTCAAAGTTTTCTAGAGTATTCAGTATTTGATTATCTTCACTAATTTCTGAAATTGTGAAGAGTGGTTGTAAATCTTCTTCATCCTCTATCCATTGAGTGTCATCTAGATCTGTAATTGTCCTAGTTGGAGGATATAAAGTGAATCTCTTAGTTGAACTACCATCAGAAATATACATATCACTGGACCTACAACTAATAAAAGCATCAGCTGTAGCCAACCAAGGTCTTCCTAGTATAACAGGATGGCCTCCTAGATTATTCTTGGGAGTTAGGATCATGAAATCCATAGGGTATTCCCAAGAATCTAGGGACACTGGAATGTCTTCTATTACCCCATCTGGTCTGATCACAGATCTATCTGCTAATTGTAATAGTGTGGGTGTAAAGAGAAGATTAGGAAGTTTCAGTTTGTCCATGATTTGCCTACTCATGATATTTATTGCTGCTCCTAAGTCAATGAGTGTGTTTTGAATTTCAATTCCATTGATGTGAATTTTGACAACTGGATTTCCTGGGTCAAGGTACTTTGGAATAGCTATCTTGCCCATCATAATGTCTGCTATTTGTCCTACCAGTTGAATTTTCTTGGTTTCTCTTATTCTTTTCCTTGTTGTCTTCATACTCAACTCCTTTATTGTTTTGGCTAAAATTGGGATTTCCTTGATGGCTTGCAATAATGGAATTTTAATGCAAACATTTTTCAATTCATCTAAGAAATCATAATTAGGCACCATGATCTGTTTCTCTACACCTCTATCAATTTGTAATCTTTCCGGAAAAGGAGGTATAGAAGTAGATGTGGATGGTTTCTCTAACACAGGAGTTGGATTTATTGGATCTTTTTGTTTTAGTTTTTCAATGTTTTGGTCTTGGAAGGATGTGTTTTCCTCAAGACTTTTATTCACCCGTAGGGAGTCTTCCTCAGAATTATCTTGTTCTTGTATGATCATAGAAGGTTTCCTCTTTTCAAGTATCTTTCCAGACCTAAGTTGAACATCACTAAGGTCTAGAGGAGTAATTAAATAAGTTGGAAACTGTTGACCTTCTATCATGTATGTATTATGAGGGTTCTTATTATTGGGGTTTGGTATGGGCTGAGCTGGCAATTGATTGGATTTTTGAGGGAATGGTAATGGAAGTGGTTGATTTTGATGAGATTGGTTCGGATGATGTTGTTGAGGATTTTGTTGAAGATTTTGAGGAAAATTTTGTTGAGGATTTTGAGGATAAAAATGTGGATATGGTGGATAGGATGGTGGATACTGATAATATGGAGAGTATCTTCCATAGGAACCTTGTGATCCTTGTGCCCAAGCTTGAGATTGATTTTGAAATTGGGGCCAAGGTTGCTGCCAAAATTCCAAGGTGGAGGTTGATTATACATTTGATCATGAAATCCCTGTGTCTGAGATCCCTGCCAAGGTCTTCTAGATACAAAGTTAAGAGATTATATGGAATCTGTAGGAGTTTCTTCTTGAAAAAAAGCCTTGAGACCAGGAAGAGAAGGATAATTCTTGGTCTCATGTTTCTCGGAACAAATAACACAGGTTTCTACAACTTTTACATCCAAAGGGCACTCTCTCAAGGCATGTTTCTTTCTACATTTGGGACAAAAGATTGCCAAGGCATCAGATTCAGCCTTTTGCTTGTTTTGTATCTTGAGGGTGTCTATTTGTTCACTAAGACTCCCTAAGATATCAGACTTAAAATCATCAAGCATGTGTCCAATTTCTGATCTACTTACTGTCCCAGAAGCAGATTTACTTGCCCTTGCAAGAGCAGGATCTCTTGGACCTTTGACAGTTTTAGATTTCCCTCTGGAAAGGTTGATACATAACTCAGATATTTCGGGTAATGTGAGTTGTGATATATCCCCTTTTCCCATCATGTTAAGAATATCCAACCATTCATCCCTAATTGTTTTCAACAAAAGAGCTTTTAAGGTGTCTTGATCTAGATTTTCCATTTTTTCCCTTTTGATGTTGTAATTAAATCTTTCCAACAAATCTTCTAAGTTTTCATCTTCTTTTTGTAACATCTTGAACACCTCTTCCTTATGATTAACCGGCATACAATAATCCAAGTATCTCTCTAGAAATGCTTGTTTCATGTCTTCCCATGTTCTAATAGAACTACTGTTTAAACTCATAAACCACTTCAATGCTGCTCCCTTCAGAGTTGAAGGAAATAATTTCAGTTTTTGAGCATCTTGTAGGTAGTCATAAGTCCTACACAGCACTTCAAATTCGAATAAGAAAGTTTCAGGATCTTCAGTTTTAAGTCTATAGAAGTTTGGAAGGACAGAGGGTGAAATGTTTTTCATGGTTGTATTGGTTTCTTCATCAAGTATAGGGAACCCAAAAGAGCTTCCTATTCTACCTCTTCCTCCGTTTGCACCTCTACCTCCTTCTCCTCTACCTCTACCTCTACCTCCAAATAGTGTGTTTTCTCCATTAAAAACTCCTCCTCCTCCTTCTTCTGCCATGGTTGACTCTCCTGTGGAAGTGGAAAGGTTTGTGTCCCTAACAGGAGTTTTTAAATCTTCTTCTATGGCAGGTTCAGTGGATGAAGTGGAAGGTTTCTCTAATGGAATAGATGACCTTAGATCTTCTAGAAGTCCAGGATCAGTAAAGGATGGAAGATGGGTTTGAGTTGAAGGTGTACTAGTTCTAGGTCTAGATGAAACAAGTGGTGTTCTAGAAATCAATCTTCTGCCTCTGCTGCTTATAAATCTTCCCCTTGAATCTCTTTCCCTACGCATAAAATTGTTTTTGGATGCTAAGAAACAAAGGTTACCTAGTTTTCACTTCCCCGGCAACGGCGCCAAAATGTTTGGTCTCAATCTAGTCCCCTAAACTGAGCTCATTTAATTGTCAACCAGGATTTGTAAACTGCTGAAGTGAAGTGTACTGTATGTACCTAGGTGCTTGTTTCTTAATGCGTTGTGTGTAGTGTTTTGTAATGTTTTTGGTCTTTTGTGATGATTTATGATGTTTTTGGTCTTTTGGTGGTTTTATGTTCACAAGGAAAATGCCTAGAAAGCTAATGGAAAGGAGCTGGTGATTAAAAACAGAGTTAAGCCTAATTGGTTGATGTTAAATGGTAAATGCAATTTGAAACACTGAAGCAAAATCAAATCTAAACTATGACTAAGTAAAAGCAAAGCTTGATAATGACTTTTAAGCAAATGATTCAAAACACAAACTAAACTTGAGAAATGATCACTAAGTATGCAAATCCTCTAACTAAACAGTTAAACAACTAATCTTACAATGATGCAACATTTTGTCCTTGATTATAGATTTGAAACCGATTTAGAGGAAAAACATTGATACCATCCTAAGCTCTTCTGTTCTAGGACTAGTTCCTAACTCTATTCTGCAATTTAATTGAATGTCACAAGACCTTACTCAAGAGTTATTGATTTCTTTTCAAGGTAATCTTTTGAGGGAGGGCTCTGTTTATGAAATGATAAGGAAATTGCAGAGGTACTTCAGGCCTTAAAATGATGTTGTCTTCTGTTCTTATGATTATGGATCAATTGTAGATTTTAGAACAAGAAGATGTTTGTAAATAATGAAGGCTGTTTTATTAATCTTAACAACTGAAGTAATCTATTGTGCAGTGGATGACAATCTGAATGTGAAGTGCAAGTGCAATGAGTTAATCTAAGAATTAACTTAAGATGCCACTAATCTAAAACAATGCTGAACTAAAAGTCATCATCAAACTCAAAACAAAGTAACTGAACATGAGTTAAGTGCAATTAAACTCCGAAGCATCCTAACTAAGCTACCATGCATTACTCTATGAAATTATACAGTCTATTTGTCCATCATTATTGATATTTTGGAAGAATTCCTTCTTTTGGAAGAGCTAGAAATATTGTGTAATTGAGGTGCTAAATAAATAAGGGTAAGCAATGAAAAACTGAGTCATATATCATCTCTCTTCATTATGATATTTTGGACAAGCGTTTAAAGCAAGAAGCAGGAGATGATACTTAAGATAAACTTTAACTAAATCATTCGATATCGGTCATATCTTGGAATCTTTAAGAATTTGTTGGAAGAGTTTCTTCTTGTGGAAAGTGATTGAACAAGTATAAGCGTGATGATGAACAAAAAAAACTACAACTAAATCCCTCAGTACTATAGTCGTTCCTCATTCAGCCTTATAGTCTTTTGGAAAAGCTTCTTCTTGGAAGAATTAGAATAAGTATAACTACGATAACTAAAACAACTATGAGTACAATTCAGAAAAAACGTAAAGGTAGCTAGAATAATTCAACTCTAAAAACGTAAAGGCAGCTAGAATACTTATCTAATTTACGCAAATAAAATCCGTGCAAGAGGCAGGGGCCCTCTACCACCTGACGGAATTTGACTCCAAATTAAATCAACGCCTTCAAAATAACTGTCCACTTCAGGCCCCTTTAAAGAGATAAAAAGGTCTTTTATGAACATAACACTCTGTAGCGTTTCGGAAATGTAGCACGGAATATAAATACAATCTAGCATGAAATCTAACATAAAAATCTAATCTAGCTTTTCCCGGTTTCCCAAGCGTTTATATAACTAAATATAACAAGATTTTTTGGATAATTTGGGCTCTTGTCTTGCACTTTTCAGATGCATTAGGACTCTTGAAGTGGCTGCGTGAAGAGGAAAAAGACATCTGGACTGAGACAGTCCTAATAGAAGTCTGCTTTCCTAAATGTGTTTCCACGTTCCAAAACCATACCCAGAATTCGTTTCTTCCTCCATGATGAGCAACGAACCATGTAGACATGACGTGGATTATGCCCATATGCGGTTTTTCTTGAGAGGCCACCTAGAACATACTCAAACGTGAAGATAGCTGCAGAATCGCCGGTTAGCTACGGAATGTCTGCATTCTGCAGCTAGTTCCGGTCAAAATACTTTACAATGGAAAAAATCACAAAACTTAGCAAGTTAGTCATGTAAATCATTCTAGAAGTAATTTTAACTATATTCATTGATCAATTAGGTCTAGGATAGCAATGGAAAAGGGAAAATGAGGTAAAATGAGATGAAAGAAAGCACAATTTTGAGGCTCAATTATTTTCTACATCCGCCACAATACATTCAACATGTTCTTTCATGTTAATTGAAAGCATATATATCTAAGACATTAATGCATGAAAGACAAAATTTAATACAACGGGATGGACGAACATCATTTTCTAAAATTTGCAGATGAGTAAATTTTTTCCCATGCATTTATACTGAACATTAATAAATTTCAATTTAACTTTTAATTAATTTATTCTCTTGTGCAATGGGTATAATGTACTCTGCTCAGAAGTTCATTTATGTGATTTCCTTGCCTGCAAACAAAATCTAGAACTTGCAAAACATTCATTGAGGTATGGTTGTTGTCAACGTATTTAACGCGGTGGTTGAGATTAATTCTTCAACAATTAAAAAAGTGCATCATTGACATACACTTGAGTGCTTGAAACCTGTAATATTTGAAGTCTGTGGTTTATGTGAATGCTCATTTCCACACATTAAATTCAAATAAGAACTTCAGAGTAAAAAAGTGAATGCCCTAGTTACAGAGTATACAATTGTAAGCGTGAAAAAAGACATTTATCTCATCACTTAGTAGATATTTGAAGATTTCCCTAGTGTGATTTTTGTTGTTGGCAATATAGGGATGGTTAAGAATCTTGTCTTACAATTTTTTTTGAACAACCAAACAATTGTACAAAATTTTTAGCATGTGGTTTGGTTAGCACTAAGAAGTGTCAACAATATATTGTCAAAGAGCTTTCGCTCGAAATGGGTAGTCAAATTAAGCTACCAAGTGGAGAGGATCAATCAATCATACGGGTGTAGAGTATTAGAGACATCATTCATAAACATTTAGTAAATAAATTTTAACTCTCAAACAGAGCTTGAACTTATTCTACATAACTATATATTCAAGGGCGTGCAAAATTGTGGAGATTGGTGTTTTCTCCGCTCTTCTACCAACTGTAAAATTTATAAAATGGTAAACACATTCATTAATTAAAATTTTTCCAATCCATGCATTTCGAAGAAGACCCATCATGTAGCAGTATTTTAGCCATACCTTTGTCATTCATGCGTTGTGGTTGTCTTGGTTCTATGAAGTATTTTTCCATTTTATTATATGTTTTAGGAAATAACGTATGCAACATTCCTCCAAACAAAAAAATGGGTTTTGCAATTTGATGGGCCTTATATATTAAGATATATCTATGCTTTGTTGTAAAACCAATGAAACTTTTCCAACAATTTTATGCATGATTTTGCAATTTTTTTTTCCATTTCATATGAAACAACTCATGGTGAACAACTTGTAGTTTCCTATCAATTTTGAAGCTCACCAGAATGCTTCAAGCCAATGCACCTTGATTTTTAAATGATAAAGTATCTATTTAGAGCATCACAGAATGCCATTTCATGTAACATAACCTAACAAGTGGCTACATAACTATGACACTTCCATCCTTGGTTTAAATACATGCATTATAGTCTCGGTTGCTAGTATTGTGCGAGAATATTTTATATTGATTTCAATGAGTTACACACTCAAGATCTGTCACATAGCTTGGCATATATTTTTGTATTTACCATTACTAAATTTAGCTATGTTTTACCTCTGATGTTATGGGGTGAACATTAGGGATAAGACACTAATGGAGAAAATACATAACATATATTTGTATCCACCATTGTTGAAATTTTAGAATGTTTATGGCATTGCAATGATACTCTAATAAAAAAAAACCATGCAACCACAAGCTAGCATTCTATTTCCACTTCCATTTACATTGACAAAATAACACGTATAACTTTAAGCATTTATTTTATATTAATTTATTTCTCTGGTGTACCAGTGATTTAATGTTGTGGGGTCACCACTAGGTAGAAAAGTAATAAAGATGGAATGCAATCATGCTATTATGAAATCTAAGGGTGTGATCATATAAGTTATAATTATGATTATTGCATTTTCTTTTGAATGTTATACTTATATGAGTAGTGCATTTGTTTTTTAATGTTATCTTGAGTGTGGGACCTTTAACACATTTTTAGGTAGAAGTATGGAGTATATTCCATTGTCATGGATAACGATGATGATAAATTAAATACAATGAAAAATTAGGTAGAGTTCTAAAATAATGCTAGTGGTGTATCTATAACATTGATACATTATGCAGAGTTTGGAGGAAGAAAGCTTCTTTCGCACCTCCACACTTCGCACAACCTATCAAATAATATTATTTTAAATAGTTTTAAAACAACAATAATAATAGTTTGTATAATTTGTAACATAATTAAATATCATCATGTTGAAGCTCTGGTCACATTGGAGTCCATTGTGGCTCAACTGAATAACATACAACTCAACATCGATACCTTGAGGGAGAAGCGGTACAAGGACATGAATGAATTGGTTGCATATATCAAAGACCTCCAACATATGTAGAATGAGACCGTCTCCGGTGACAGCACAGCAGCACCAATGACCATGTCCACGCCCTGGAGATTTAGGTGGAGCACATTGAATACCTTATGCATGAACGAGTTGCTCTCTTTGCTGCACCTCCTACGTTTCCACCCAATCCCCCTCCTTAATGTATAATTTCGAGATATGTAATTCTGCTCTTTTTGTGTCAGAAATAACCAAAGACACTGGTTGTCTTGGCTCCTCTTCAAGATTTCTTCTGTTTAGAGTAGGGCCTATGCTAGCTCTTTAACCTTTTTTTCTCTGTTTTGATGCAGTTATGATGTATTTTTATGACACTTATGCAATGATAATATAATGAAAATTTTTTGACAGACAAAAAAATATCAAATATCATTAATCAAACCAATTGCCATAGTTTTCATTAGACCTTTCATCTCTATCCTTAAATTGAGCAGCAAGGACAATGATAGTCATTCAAATATTCCAACTTCAATCATTTTCAAACCTTGTTTACATTATTTTATTAATGTTATTCCCACCCTATTATGGTATAAGGTATCATTATTCATTATTTCCATGGTCAAATTATGCTTTATTGAACTGTAAACAAATCCATTTATAACGATTTTGGTAGTTTACTTCATCATTTAATTTAATCATCAAACATTGTAAAATAGTTGGCTAGATAATTTTACATTTTATTTTTCAAAATATTATAAATATTTTTTATCCCACTGAAATTTTCATAACTATGGAGACAAATTTTGTATCTTCCTCAATTTCTATTCACGAACAATGTGGATCATTATATTTTGAGTGCATGAATTGATCTAGCATTTGTTCATAAAAATAACATTTAATTATTTTGAATTATTGCATTTGAAATTGATACCATTTTTAAATTGTAATATCAGTGTAATAATTTAATCACATTGTGCTTTTTCATAATGTAATAATTGAAGGAAACTTTCTAGAAAAATGTGAAGTAGGATAACCATTGGGCTAAATGGCATCATCTAGAAGATTTTCCTAACTGTCACTATAATTTTGTTCCAACACTCCTCTCATGTTGTTAATCTTCCTTTTTTTCCTACATTTACTGGAAATTTAGCCAAATGTTAAGGAAGAATTAGTGCCATTCAAACTCGACATAGTTAAGTAAGTGTTGTGAATAATTTAGTGTAGAGATGTGGAGGTAAGGAAGTGTAGAGAAGAACCTCCACACAATGAAAACCAACTCTACACACTTTTTGAAAACAAAATATTTAATTTTAATGCTCAAAATATTTTATGGTGTTAAGGAAATTGTGTTATTTTTTTAGCCAAGGATAGTCGTGTCTATTATTTCAATAATCTTAGTGGCACATGGTCTCAAATCTTATGCAAAATATTTTATTGTGCAGAGATGCCAATAAAACTATGCACAATGAAAGCTCTCCACACTCTGCATACATCAACGAAAACAAAACCTATCTCTTCACTCCACATAATGGTTATAGATTTTATTTATTATTTTTGCCAACATGCCCACACCAAAGACAATTTTTTTCCTTTTTTGTCTCCTTCCACTAGACTTAGTTAGTTTGCTGGCAAAAAAAATGCCCATGGAGATTTGGCGAATTTTCATTCCTCTTATCCACTCTATTATCCATTTATACTACCAACCAAATCAAATTTCATCAAACTATTGAGTATATGAATCGAGTTTTCTAATTTTCATCTTTCCCCTCTGATTCAATGAATTTTATAACTATAAACCAGATACAATTTCATAAAACTATTGAGTATATGAATCAAATTGTCTAATTTTTTTTGTTTTTTTCCCTTTTCCTAATTTTGGTGACTTTGATAACTAAAGTTTTTGTATTGCTTTGCTGACAATGGTAAAATTTTCTGAGTAATATGGCCGAATTGGAAATCAAGTAAGTTCACAATCAATCTACCATGCATTGACTCATTTCAGGATTTTCTCAACAACATGCTTCCTCATTAATTGGCACCTCATATATTCCTATTGCAGTTGCTACGAAAACCCCAAAATTTGACTTGTATCAAAATTTTTCAGCACCCTATACTTGAATCCTCGATATTTGACTATGTCATCCTATGGCCTCTTACACTCTATTAGGTTCCTAGTTTCTTCTGAGACTTATAAGAGTTCTAGATCACAAAATTTACCTTAAGTTTTCATCACAGGTCAGTAGTCACATTTTGAGATTCCAAACTAGGCCTTAGTGTTGTGACCTGGGACCTGCTTTCTCCGAGTCATGTGTAACCTAATTTTTGTCATAACTACTCCCCCAGTCACATAGTTGCACATGGAAGGCCAAACATTTCTGAGAATTGGTATGTGGCATGACTTTCTGACCTAACTATTTACGCGACCTGTGACTGATTACCCCCTCTACATGCAACCTTCATTGGGGCAAGTTGCATGCAACCCATCTGAAGCACTTGTTCCACACTCAACCCCTCTCCATCCACACGTGCGAATTATTTTTAATCATGCCTCTCCATATTCTATGTTTCATTCTTTCTTAATGAATTGGTAGAGTGACCCTCCAATTGATGACCTCACAATTCCTAGGTATGTGATGCTTCACCTTCTCCCCTAATCATTGCACTCACCACATTTCCACACACTCTCTGAATTGGCTTTGCAAATTCATAAACCCACCACCAACCTATATTTCTAGGCCTCGTGTTCTTCTCCCTCCATTCACATCACCCATTATCCTTCACCTTCCACCCCTTTTCTCTTCCACCTAACTGTCGCCCTACATTTCCTGTTCATCAAATAATGAATTCAAAGAATTTGTCCTTCATTCTCCATGCCCTCAATGTCTACACCCAAAACTTTTTCCTCCCTTGCCTAAGCCCTATCCACTTAGTCAATGTTAATTTCTCATTAATAATGACATTCATTCCCTAACACTATTGCAAATGGGGCCAAAATATATTTGTCAGATATTCAACTTATCTTCGTCAGCGATCTGGCACATTGGAGTCGAGAAACTGGTCACTAGCACTATGTCGAATAGAAAACACTTTATTAATCATCATATATTTGATGGGACTAATTTCGAATATCCAATGCCAAAGGTGGCAAAAAATTTCATTAAAAATCCAGTGCTTTGAGGTCAGTTATGTGACACCCACATGTGTCATATATGATAAGGGAAAATTCTAGTTACAACACCCACATTCGTCAGATGTGCATTGGGAAAATGTTAAATATCCTCTACCTTAGATGGAAAAATGGTGATTCTTTAACATCATATATTTTATGCCTTATTATTCTAATATGATGGTAATCGACGGTTCGTTCCGTTTTTATGGAGTATTAAGTTCGATAGTTAAGCATCAGATAATCAACGTTAAAAACATGTTTGTGTGATGGGAGTGTTATAGCTCACCACCCTAGATTCCAAAAATGGTGACACTTCTCTGTCTGATATTCAATGACTTATTAGTATAGTCTGACGAGAGCATTTTTTGGTTTAGCATTGGATAATCGATGGTAGAGCAAGTTTGTGCAATAAGAGTGTTATAGTTTCAGCTCTTTGTTCCATCAGTGAGCGCTGAATATTTAACAACTATCCCATCAGATAATAGTCAGATATTTGAAAATTTCCACCTATCAACAAATATCCGATGAACTTCTGCACATTAAACAAAAAGTACAATTTGATGGCACCCACATTTCACTTTTTCTAAGAGACCTTTTCCTTTTTCTAAGAGACCTTCAAAATCTCTTTTATTAAAATCCATTAGAGATGAGTGGATAGACATCCTCAACATGATGGGGAAGGGGGATATCTATCAACTCCCATTACCTGACATTACTGAA
The DNA here is from genome assembly GCA_034641835.2 of Pinus albicaulis. Classification (NCBI taxonomy): domain Eukaryota; kingdom Viridiplantae; phylum Streptophyta; class Pinopsida; order Pinales; family Pinaceae; genus Pinus; species Pinus albicaulis. Next base: position 24,549 of record JAXQQM020059928.1, on the reverse strand, counting down.
TTATGTATTCATATCTCAAGGGGAAAAGCAAAAACTAGGAAAATTCCAAGAGATCCTTCTCTTTCTAGAGTAAATAAATCAACAACTAGAACAGTAAGTAGGGAATAAATTGGAAACATGCTTGATGAATTTAAAACAAATATTTTAGGGAGTCTTAGTAAGTAGATAGACACCCTTCAATTACAGAACAAGAAAAAAGACGAGATTGATGCTTTAGCTATTTTCTGTCCTAAATTCAGAAAGAAGCATTCTTTAAGAGAATGTCCTAAGACCTATATGATTTGTTCAGAAATTTATGAAACTAAGAGTTCCTCTCCAATTCTAGGTCTTAAGGTTGTTTTTCAAGAAGAAACAACTTCAAATCCATCAGAATCTCTTTTCTTTGTCTTTAGAAGACCATGGCAGGGGCCACAAAATCAAGGCTTTAACAATCAAATGTATGCTCAGCCCCCAACAAATAATTGGAATTCTTGGCAACAACCTTGGCCTCAACCTCAATCTCAATATTGGGCACAGGGAATGAAAAATACCTATGGAAGATTGACTCAATGCTATCAATATCCTCCATCATATCCAAACTATCCTCCCCAAAGAATTTCTCAAGAAAATCAGCAACCCCAACTCGAAAACCAAAATCCACAACTTTCATTACCATTTCCACAGAGACCAAATCAGCTACCTGCTCAACCATTACCAAACCCCAATAATAAAAATCCTCAAAATAATTATATGATAGAAGGACAGAAATTTCCAACCTACATGATTACTCCTCTAGATCTCAATGATGTCCAACTTAGATCTGGTAGGATACTAGAAAAGAAAAAGCCTTCTGTAATTATTCAAGAACAAGATAATTTTGAGGAATATTCTCTACAACCAAATAAAATTTTTGAGGAAGGAACATCTCTTCAAAACTAGAATTCTGAAAATGAAAAACAAAAAGAACCAATAAACTCAACTCCTATCATAGAGCAACAATCAGTACTTACTTCTAAACCTCCTTTTCCTGAAATATTAGAAGTTGATAAAGGGGTAGAAAAGCATATTATGTTGCCCAATTATAATTTTCTAGATGAATTGAAAATTGTCTGCATAAAAATCCCTTTGTTACAGGCTATTAAAGAGATTCTAATTCTAGCCAAAACAGTAAAAGAGTTGAGCATGAAGAAAACAGGAAGAAAAATAAAAGAAATAAAAAGAATGCAGCTAGTACGAAAAATTGTAGACATAATGATGGGGAAAATTGCCATACAAAAATATTTTGATCCAAGAAGTCCAGTTGTAAAAACACGTATCAATGGTGTTGAAATTCCAAATACATTGATTGACTTAGGAGTAGCAATAAACATCATGAGAAAACAAACCATTGAACAACTCAAACTTCCTAATCTTCTGTATACACCTACATTACTGCAATTAGCAGACATATATGTAAATTATCAAGCTAGATGGTGTGTTAGAATATATTTCAGTATCTCTAGACTCTTGGGAGTATCCTGTTGATTTTATGATCTTAACTCCTAAGAAAAATGTAGGAGGACATCCACTTATATTAGGAATACCTTGGTTGGCTACAGCTGATGCTTTCATTAGTTGTAGATCTAGTGACATGTATATCTATGATGGTAACTCAACAAATAAACTCGTTCTATATCCTCCAGCAAAGACAATCACAGAGTTAGATGACAAAGAATGGATTGATGATGACAATGATATACAACCTCTCTTTACTATTTTAACCATTAGTGAAGATAGTCAAATCCTAAATTCAATAAAAAATTTGAATCATCCTCAGAATATGAACATGATCAATTTCAAGAAAAATGCAATATTGAATATTTTTCATCTAGGTAGATGTCTATTCATTCTATGGAAAAATTTGGTAGCTCTACAGTTGAAATCTTTCCATGAAAAAATTTGAACATAAGCAAAAACTTGGAGAGATTACAATAGGAAAATTTAATTAGAAAATTACAACAACCTTCTTCTGCATATGCATGGGAATACACTGTCATAAAAGGAATTAGTCATAAGACTTGTATACATCACATCTATATTGAGGAAAATTGTGAAAGAAGAGTTGCAAAAATTACTGAATGTGAACTTCGTTTACCCAATTTCAGACAGTCAGTGGGTTTCCCCTTTAGTGATTGTACCAAAAAAGAATGGTAAATGGAGGGTATGTATTGATTATCGAGAATTGAATAAAGCTACCATAAAATATCTTTTTCCTTTACCATTTATAGATCAAGTATTAGATACATTAGCAGGTAAGAAGTATTTCTCATTCTTGGATGGTTTTAGTGGTTACAATCAAATTTAGGTAGCACCTGAAGACCACGATAAGACCACATTCACCTGTCCATGGGGAACTTATGCCTACTGAGTACTTCCTTTTGGATTGTGCAATGCACCTGCAACATTCCAAAGGGTAGTACTAGGAATGTTTTTGATCTAATACATGATTGTGTAGAGGTGTACATGGATGACTTTACAGCTTATGGGAATTCATTTGAACAAGATTTAGAAAATTTTTGAAAAGGTTCTTAAAATATGTAAGGAAGCAAACCTTTCACTAAGTCATGAAAAATGTTTTATGATGTTTACAGAAGGAATTGTTTTAGGACATCACATTTTAGGAGATGGAGTTAAAGTTGATACATCTAAAGTTGAAGTCATCTCCAAATTGTCAATTCCAACTTGTCAAAAGGATGTTAGAAGTTTTCTAGGATTCATAGGATATTATAGGAGATTTATAGAAAACTTCACTAAAATAGCATCCCCACTCTTCAAGTTACTTACCAAAGATTGTGAACTTAGTTGAATTCCTGATTTCCAATTGGCATTTGAAACTTTAAAAACAAAAATTTCTGAAGCACCCATCTTAGGAGGTCCAAATTGGAAATTACCTTTTCGCATTTCAAAAATTCTTCCGATACAGCTCTAAGAGTTGTATTAGGACAAAAATATTTGATCCCCTATGCCATCTATTACACAAGCAAGAATTTGACTCCCATTGAGTTAAATTACACTATAACTTAAAAGGAATTATTAGTTGTTGTTCATGCTATCAACAAATTTAGACATTATATTACAACTTATGAAACCTTTGCTCATACAGATCACTCTACAATTAGATACTTAATGAATAAGTCTATTACTAATGGCAGAGTTACAAGATGGTTATTACTCCTGCAAGAATTCAACATCACCATTCTAGACCGACCTTGAAAACAAAACACAATTGCTGATTTCTTGTCTAGAATTCAAAATATCAAAAATGACACTCCAGTTGAGGATAAATTTCCTGATGAATATATTTTTTCAATAAATACTAAAACTCCTTGGTTTGCAAATATTGCTAATTACTTAGTCAAAGGAAAATTTCCTTCACATTTGTTTCCTAGGGAGAAAAGAAAAATTATTCAAATAAGTGCAAAGTACTCATGGATTACTAATGAAATGTATAAAATAGGTCCAGATCTCATTATCAGAAGATGTGTTCGAGAAGATGAAATGCCTAAAATTCATAAGGCATGTCATGATGAACCTTGTGGTGGACTTTTTTTCTGACAAGAGGACAACCTATAAAATCCTTCATTTAGGATATTATTGGCCATCCATATTTAGAGATACCAAATAATAAGTCAAAATGTGTGACAATTGCCAAATAATAGGGAAACCTGCTCCATCAGATGAAATTCCATTGCAACCTCAGGTACTCATAGAACCATTTGAAAAATGGGCCTTGGATTTTTTTGGACCAATCTATCCACCATCTAAAATAAATAAATATATTTTGGTATGTACTGATTATGTCACTAAATGGATAGAGGCTAAAGAACTACGTTTTGCTAATGAACGTTCTATAGTTAAATTTATTTTTGAGGATATCTTCACTCATTTTGGTGTTCCAAGAGAAATTGTGACAGATCAGGGATCCCATTTTACATCCAAATTGGTGAAAGAAATTGTGGAAGATTACAAGATCAAGCACAAAATGTATACTCCTTATCATCCACAAGAAAATGGTCAAGTAGAGTCTACCAATAAAGTGATTGAAAGAATTCTCACTAAGATTGTACATCTACACAGAAGAGATTGGGTAGAAAGGCTTCCTGAAGCCTTATGGGCTTATAGATCTACATGCAGGAATACAATAGGACATACCCCCTATGAACTTGTTTATGGAAAGCAAGTCTTGTTCCCTATAGAATTTCATATTCGAACCTTCAAGATGGAAGTCCAATTGGGACTTGATTTATCAGAAGCATAGAAACATAAATTGGAGCAACTCAATGAGCCCTATGAAATTAGGCAAGATGCAGTTGAAAGAACCGGTATAGTCCAACAACAAAGGGCTAAATGGAATGATAGATATATTAAATAGAAGAAGTTTCAAGCAGGGGATTGGGCACTTTTGTTCGATTCAAAATTCAAATATTTTCAAGGAATATTTCAAACTCATTGGCTTGGGCCATATGAGATTGAAAAAGTCTTTGACAATGGAGTAGTCAAGATAAGGACAATTGATGAAGAAAAGGTACCTCTTCTTGTGAATGGTCATCGTTTGAAAGTATATCATAAGCCAATTTCAAGAGAGGAGTTTATCAAGATTTTCCAAGATAATATTGATATCAAGTTAGTGAAGAATAATAAAAAGAGAATTAAAAAAATAAAAATAATGTGTATAAATATGAAAACCAATCAATGATTGGCATCCTTATACAGAAAATACAGGGTGAAAATCAGAGATTTCTAACATCCTATATTTTCAATTTCTTTTCTGAAATAAGTAGTAATATAGAACTACATTCATATTCCATTTTGTAATTTCATTCCATTCCACAGTCATATTCCATTTTGCAGTTTCATTCCATTCCACAGTCATATTCCATTTTTGCAGTTTTCATTCCATTCCATACTCATATTCCATTTTACAGTTACATTCCATTCCATAGTCATATTCCATTTTATGGTTACATTCCATTCCACATATATATTACATTCTGTAGTTGATTACATTCTGCAGCTAATTACATTCTATAGCCGATTCCATTCTACAGCTGCTTCCACATTCTGCAGTTGATTCCATAATCTGTAGCCACATTCCATTTCATTCTACAGCTCTGACACATTTGTATAGCCTACTAAAAAATGATGAATATAGGAAATTGAAGGACTTCATTTGAAGAGCACCATGCTAAAAGATACCTGAAGAATCAACACAAAAGAAATGAAAATGAAAGGTTATTTCTAAAGGTAAAGTTGCAAAAATGTATTTTAATAGCAAGGTCAAAACATTAGCATGTATAATATGGATGATCATATGCTCCCTTGACATATTATCATTTTATTTGATTGAGATTTCCGTCATATCATAGATCGGCCACATCATCTGCATTATGTTTCATAACAGTCCATAATAGACTCCCTCATTTATGATTAACGGTTATGACCTGTTGACGTGACATATCCATCTACGTTTTTTCAAAATCCCAATCCATACCACTTATTTATTCCTACAAACCCTCGATGCCTTTCATCAAATCTATAATCCAATTCATTTCATAAAAAATAAGGATAATTTTGAATGTTAGACTCTTCATAATAGAAGGCATAGGACTGATAGTCAGATCAGAACCGGTGGGAACAAAATATATGGAAGGATATCCTCAAATCAAGGAAATGTTGCCGAAATCTAAATGGCTCAAATTCGTAGAGAAATTTGATGGTTTTCACAAAGGGATCACAAAGTCTTTTGCTATTTATTTTGATGGCATAGAAGTGGAAATTGGAGACATCAAGTTCACAGTTATTGAGACATTCATAGCCGAAGCCACAAAACTCCCAAGGGTTGGCGAAACGTGGTTCAAAAACAAGGAATTTCACAATGAATCATGGAAATTTATTCTCCAAAACCCAGGTATGGATGTTTTTGTTTTCAGAAAGGGTATCCCCAGCTCAACTCTTAAAAATAAATGGAGGAACATGATCTTGATTTTATAGAAATTTTTCATCTATGAAGGAAGGTTTAGTTGCATGTATGTATATCATATTCGATTGTTGATAAATTTCTTAGAGAATGGTGAAATAAATCTTCCCTTATTCTTACTGAATAGCTTAAAAAGAATGTCTACAAACGTGTAGAAGATAATACAATTTATAGATAACACTATGCACCATCATGGGTTGATAAAAATACTTGTTGAGTTTCACTTAAAAAGTATCGGAGATTCCTGGGAGAATTTTATTATTAGAAACCATTTCCAAGAAGTACCAGAGCAACCTGAAGAAGACAATATTAGAAAGAGCAGAAGGAAGAATACTGATAAAAACATTGAAGATAGACTAGTATCTTCATTTCAGAAAAATGATGAAACACTTATCTCTGTAGAGCTGATAGAGAACAGAAAGAAAATTAAAGTCAAGACAGGAGGTAAGAAAGAAAAGAGGAGCAAGGTTACAAGAGAGGAAAATGTAAATCCTCTACAAATGAGAAGGAGCTCCAGACTCTGAGGTTCGATGAAGAAAACACTACCAAAAGAGACAGAGTTTATAAGTTTAGATGAAGAAACTCCAATACCATCTCCTATCAATATTTATTCTCTACATAGTCCTCGAAATTCTCTTATTCATCATTTTGAAGGAAGTCCAACATGAAATCTCCAAGCATAGACCCATTACAACGAGAAATATATGTTTACATAGAATCACTGGAGAAGAGAAATGCAAAAATTATTCCAGAACCTCCTATGAATCCACAAGAACCTCTGGTTGATACTCTCAAACATGAAATTTATGAACTAGAGATATTGAATAGGCATATTAAACATAAGAATGAAACCTTGAAGTAATAGAACAAGTTGGAAAAGGTAATTAGTGACATTAACATTCTGCATTTAGGACTATGGTACAAAAAGAATAGGAAGTTAAAAAGAAAGAACAGGTCACTAAATAAGGCATTCATTAATCTCAAATACAAGCTCCTTATGAGAAAGCCTAGGATGGCAATCACTTCAAAGAAAAGAAAAAGAAGAAAATTGGGTGTGTTAGCAGAGGTGTCTGAACAAATGTAGTAAGAGAGGAGAATTCACATTTTTGGTAAATTTCATGAGGACATGCAATGACTTCTCAGTGGGGGTATGTTGAACCTCAGAATTATCTTCTCTTTGACATCCTTTCTTACTTTTTTCCCTTACTTTATTATAAATTATTGTACTCCAATCGATGATAAATGTCATGTTTTGTCTCAAGGAATGCATTTAAATGATTTCCATGTTATATTCTAATGTTCTTTCTATTCAAATGGATTTTTGTAATTTGGCTACAGAACGCAGCCTATTCTGTAGCTAATCGTTGGTTCCACAACTACTTTCATGGTCTGATGGGTTCCAAGGGTCAAATGGAGAAATGAGCCACATGGGAATTTATAGAATAATCTACACATGGATTTCATCCTATCTACTAAATCAAGATCAATAGAAAAAGGATGCCTGAGATCATGGTCAAAGTTTGGTCAAAGGACATAAGCTGAGAACAGAAGGACTCTTGATTTTCTCTATCATAGGAAATCAAGAGTTAAACAGTCAAACTCCAATTCTATAATTTGGTTAAGATTAGCCACAAGTAGGAAAAATTAGCTCATAACAATTACGTTTGTTTTATTTAAATGCTGGTTGTAGAGAACCGAGATTAAGTAATTTTTTTTAAACACTTTGTATTGTTTTAAAACAACATTCTATTATAATAAAAGGATCTTGTTCATGGTACCAATGATTTCTTAGTGCGTATATAACCAGCTAGGATCTCAACCAAATATGTTGCAGAGGGCCCCTGCACAGGAGGAGGTTTTTCGTTCATTGTTTTAGGTTAAATTCCTTGCTCTTTTTTGTGAATTTTGTTTTCTGAGTAGATTAATATTACATTACATTTTTTGATCAGTAGCATAGAATTAAATCATGAATGTCTTCCTGGCATCAATAGAGTAACTTTGTAATCATTGTTCTTCTAAAAACATTTCGTGAGAATAGATCTATCTATTTTCATGTTGGATTAAGTTTGAAGCAATATAGCTCACAGTTATCTAATTTCCTTTACTGTTCTGTTATTTATTTCCTTAGATTAAAACTATCAATTAATTGTATCATTAGATGTTCTTAAAAGTCATTTCAAGAAGACAATTTCATCACATTTATAAACTGAATGACTGAATATCTAATTCATATAATTAATGAGTTTTCCTTTGCACACTTTACTTTTTTTCTAGGACATTAGAAACTAAGGTATAAGTGGTTGCTTACACATCATTTCAAGAGGGTAATACTTCATATTAAATGTTGGAGTAATCAAACATACATTAGTTGTTTAAAATCAGTTGAGCTTTAACTTTGCATTCTTTCACATTTACTTTTAGATCCTCATTTAATTGCATAGTTGGATATTCCTTAAAGTCATTTCAAGAATATGATTTTATCATATTTCTAAACTGAATGATTGAATATGTAATTCATGAAAATATTTAGTTTTTCTCTGCACACTTTTACTTTATTTTCTAGAACATTAGAAACTAAGGTATAATTGGTTGCTTACACATCATTCCAAGAGGATAACACTTCATGTTGAATGTTGGAGTAACTAAACATACATTATTTGTTTTCTTTTGAATCTGCTTTCACTTAGAGTAGCATTGCAATTTCAATTTTAGTTATAAGATTTATATCCATGGAATAGTACTAATGTTAAATTAGAAGTCATTAAAATAGATACTTTGTATTTCATATCAAATTCTAACCAGCCAATAGTCTTTGGTTCATTTTTATGCAAATTAGCTTAACTTAGAACACTTCCTTTTCTTCTTAAAATTCACTAGGATTCATTTGATTTCTTTCATAGTTTTAGATTAACACACTTAGACATAAAACAAAACCCCCAAAACAACATAAAAATGCATACAACGAAGTAAGAAGAAGGTTAACGAAGCACATATAGTGCACCACACTTCATCAGTTTACAAACCTCAGTTGATAATTTATGTAAGCAATTTAAGACACAAAATTGACTAAACACTGTGCAATCTAAAAAATGGGTTTAGTATAATTGGGCTAAATGCCTCTCCCAAAAATTCTTAGAGGATATCAGAGAAGCGCAAGAAGATGGAAACATTTTTCACTATGCCTGGTTACTGCTACTTATGGAATTGATTGGGTGGAAGCCACTGGCACAGTCTCAACTATTGGATATTGAGCCAAAATTATGGGAAGTCATGCGATACACATCGTTGTGGGCAGGGAAGATCCTTGCTAGAGTGATAGAGAACACAATTTTCTCGGTTCTCTTCGAAGAAGAGCTCTATCATACGGTTCAGTCCAAACCACACCTATCGTTGTCCTTGTATGATCAGTACAAACATATTGCACATTTTAAGGTGACGTTCCAAAATGTATAAATTTGCGTGAAGGCGGACATGGCAGGGAGGTGATATGACTTGCCCTATTTAGTCACAGAATAATACCTTGTGTGTGTTATCACAGGATGGAACCCTGTTTGGTTGAGCATGGCAACCAGTGCTGGTGCAACCTCCTCTACCTAACCCACACCTTCAACATCTAAGCCACGCATGAAGAAAGATCATAAGAAAGAACATAAGGAATATTAGAAGGACACACAAGAGCCAACCACAATGACAGAGACAAATAATCTGCCTAAAGAAACTGTGGATGTTCCAAGTGATGCTGAGAAGGAGGACTGTGAAGGAGACAATGTAGATGCACCCTCAACAACACACATCGAGCCACCAAGAAAGGACCTGAGTCCCCGCTGGGTCCACGACCAAAAAGAAAAGAATCTAAGAAGACTAGGACTGAGCCATTGGCACTAAAATATGGATAGTTTAATGATATTGGAAACACAATCAAGGCGAAAACCAAAGATGTAGGGAGCAACATCGAGTCATAGTACAAATCAGTCCTTGATGATGTGCAACAAGGACTCTTGCAATTGAAAATGCAAGCAAACGAGATACAAGCAAGCGTGGGACAAGCAAGAGAGTTGTCCATTGGCCACCCTTCTACTTCAGAGAGTCGGGTATTTCAGATTCTGGGTGCAGTGCTTGTAATGAATAAAATAATGTAAATAGTGATTCATTAGTTAAGTAGTAATTAGGTTGAAAGCCCATGTCTGACAAGACATGACCATTCGTGAAGAGGCACCTGCTTAGGTATATAAGCAGGCCTCATTTGTAATTATCAATCATCTCATCATATCTCATTCATCTTACATCTAATATAATATTTGTATCGTCATGGATATTTTTGTATTCCAAGTGTTCTGGAGTATTTAACTTGAGAAGGAACTTTGTTCGCTTCATTTGGTATCAGAGCAGTTTGATCTTCTGGCTGCTCATCGTTGCATAGAGCTACGCTCCTCGGTCCAGGCCTTTGGCCATCAAAAATTCGTCAACATTGTTGTCATCAAAGCGTTTCGCTACCATTCTTGGAGTTTGTCCATTTTTCACCAGTATGCCTTTGGCCAAAATTAAAAATTTGAAGGAATTTCACCAGGAGGCCTTTGGCCAGAATTAAAAATTTGAAGAAATTTCACCAGTAGGCCTTTGGCCAAAATTAAAAATTTGAAGAAAAAATAAAAGGGATTTTTTTGAAAATAAAGAAGCAAAAGATATATATATATATATATATATATATATATATATATATATATATATATATATATATATATAAGTTAAAAAAAAGAAAAAAGAAAAAAAAAGATATATATAAATTAGTACATATATGTACATACCAAGACAATTTAAAAATAAAAAGGAAAAAGAAAGAAGGAAGAGTAGATAAGGTTATTTTGATTATTCTTTAAGTGGTTTACAAGCTCGTGGTTTTAGAAGCCCATGAAAATTGCCCATGGTATTTGCAAGGTAAAATAAGAACAAAAGGAATAAAAAATCTCTGTGTGAATGATAAGTTTACTTTTACGCGAAGAACATTAACCGAGTCAATTACACATAAGTGGACATATATTTTATAGATGAATATATGTGAATAGCCACGTTTCACTAGGGTTGTAACCTTTCTTTTCTAAACAAAAAAACAAAAAGAGTTAAAAAAAAAATTATAAATAAAAAAATAAATAAATAAAACTAGAATTTACTAGTCAAAGAACTCATCACTAAAGGAAGACTATATTTAAGTTTATATAAAGGAAGTAATTTAAAAAAAAAACTAAAGAAAAATATTATTAAGGATTTCTTTAAAATATTAAGGAATCATTATTGAAGCTAGAAGGTAAATAAAAGGAAAGAGGGGTTATTAAAGGTTTAAGTATTGGAAAAATGGAAAAGGAGATAAATCAATAGCCCTGAAAGATTTTAGTTAAAAGGAATATATATATATATATATATATATATATATATATATATATATATATATATATATATATATATATATATAAAAGAATTTGAGCCTCTTTTAAAAGAGATATTAGTGAAGGATTCATTACCAAAGATTAAAGGAATAATAGTAAAGGATATTGGAAAGAATAATTAAGCTTGAGGGTTTATTAAAGGGAAATAATAATATTTTATTATAAATATTAGGAAGGGTCACCCTTAAAAACCCCAAAGTTATCTGACAAAATGGCATCCAAAACATAACTAAAAGAGGGAAGATTTCCTAAAAATTATAGTATGCGTGTCGATGCGCTAATTGAAATCAAAGGGTCACTTGCGGGAAAAGAGGTTCTCATATCTATCGATTTTACTCGAAAGAATAATTATGTTAGTACCGAATGTGCTAACCAATTAGTGATCCCTGAATCAAATATAATCGAAGAAAATTCATTTAATGCAAATGACAAACAATACAACATAGAGAATTTACACCTAAGTATTGGGGAGTATTCCCTTGTCTCACAATTCACTGTTAAAACCTTATTTTCCAATAATAGTGATATAGTTATGGGTTCGCTCTAGATGGAATCACTAGGGTAATTCATCCTTAATATGAAAAATAAGTTTTTGACATTTTCTTACAAAAATAAAAACATAATGTTACAAGATGTCATGGTGAATATGAAGTCACTAACACTGGAAGACATATTATATATCACAAGAGTATTTCTTCCAGAAAGTAAAAAAGCAATACAATATTTGCAAAGAGAAGTTGAAAAAATCACAACTAATAAGAATGAAGAAGTTGCTCGCCTCAAGGACCACAACGATAAATTACTAACGCAAATTAAGAAGCTGAAGAAAGACAAGGAGTCATTAGAAAACAAGGTGCAACAACTTGTCCAAAATGAATCATCGAAACCTTAAAATGTAGATCCACTAAATGTCTCAACTGAAGAAGACGACAAGAAAGTTGCAGAAGAAACAAAGTTAGATGTTAGAGGAATGAAGAACATTCTACGTGAATATTCTGTAACCATCTCCATAAAATCATCGCCAGGTGATAATCAAAGAGGTCAAACCAAAACAGTTCCCTATCGACATCCAAATCACGGGGGCAGACAACTCAACCAAGCTATGTATTTAGAACAGAAACAAGCTCATATTCTGAAGAATACTAACAAATCATCACAAGTTTCCAGTCACTGTAAAATTCCACAAAAGATTGATTTAGGATGGTCCGATCCATTCTCAGTGCGACAGTTTTGTTTGTCACTTAGAGGATCACATCAACTTGTATCGACAAGGATTACTGCCCCAAGACGAGAAGATGTTCGTAGTAGGAAAAGAAATCGAGGCCTTTCATCGGCAAGCTTTGAGGACAAAGATTTTTTAGGGGAAGGAAATTTAATTAATAAAATAATGTAAATAGTGATTAATTAATTAATTAATTAGTAATTAGGTGGAAAGGCCATGTCTGATAAGACATGACCTTTCGTGAAAAGGCACCTGCCTAGGTATATAAGAAGGCCTCATTTGTAATTATCAATCATCTCATCATATCTCATTCATATTACATCTAATATAATATTTGTATCCTCATGAATATTTTTGTATTCCAAGTGTTCTGGAGTATTTAACTTGAGAAGGAAATTTGTTCGCTTCAGTGCTTCATTTGGAGGATCCAGCACTGCACACAACCCTTCTTGTGAGTTTCGAGATTGGAGTTAACTTGGTCGTATTTCCTAGCGGTAAGTTACGCTCCGTTCACATGATGATCACAAAAAATTTGTAGTATAGGGAGTAAAAGGCATTAGAGACCACTACCGAAGTTCATAATCAGGCCGATGCATTCCATAGAGGGCAGCAGTATGTCGAAGAAGCTAGGAGCACCACAGAGAGTGAGCGCACAAAATTAAAGTTCCTTACCTATCAGATGTTCTCTGAATTTCTAGATTTGATAGTACCTTCAACTACAGTGGCGACTACAAAATTGGAAAGTCTTGCAGCTGCCCTTAAAGCTTCAAAGTCAGATATAGCCACTGTGCATGCTGAATTGAAGCAGAAAATCACAGATCTACAAACAAAATTGCAGCCGGAGATACTACCAGAAGTCAGATCATAGATTGTTGTAGTCATCCAGGAAGCCACTGTAAGCATCACGATGGTTGTGGAATCATGAACAACTCCTTTTTAGGATTCCATGGGCATATTGACCTCTGTCTAGGATGTCACCATGGTTCACTAGTTGAGGATGGATTTACACGCTAAGGAGCAGTAGTTCAATGACATTTGGGTTGTGGCGCTAATCCTCGTATGAGCTCAATGTTTAGCTTGCCTACAGGAAGGCCATGCCATTTAGACATATATAGATACATTGCACCGATAGGAGCATTTACTAGAAGCCAAAATGCATCCTTGGGCCAAGGAAGCACTACATATATTGCAAACCATAGATAATGCACTAAAGGGGCTCCAACAGATGCATCAATGCATCAGTCTACCAGTAGAAGGACTTACTATAGAGAAGCTCACTAGAGAAGCACAGAGTGTCGTAGCACAAAGCATCAAGATCATCTAGCGACTGAAGGAATCCATCTAGGCGTTGCCAGCCAAGATGCAGGAAGCTGGACCAGAGTGACTCAAGGACAAGACACTAGATTTTGTTGGGGGCCTATTGGGTTAGGGTCCCCTAGCTTAATTTTTGGGTACATTTTTGGTTAATTATTGTTAAAACTTGTTGCACAGAAGTAAAGGAACTTTGGGGTGGGTCAAAGTTCCTTTATCATTGTAATGGGTACAAGGGAAACATGGGGCTCAAGCCATAGTTGGAGACCATGGTATTTTCCCGTGTAAGTACTATAAATATGTATGAGTCGAGTAAAGTTGAACATCATCTCATGTCATGTATTGACTTGATATATAATGAATGTGATCTGATTTTGGGACAGTCTGTGTTAGTCTGGGTTGGATATGCTCCTTCTGGCTGTATGCATGGAGACCTAGTCCTAAGTTGTGTGCAAGGAACCCCTTGCTATGTGTGCAGGAGAATATATTGTATTGATTGAATATCTACTAATAAAGAGAATATTTTGGTGAAATATTCTCTACTTGTGTGGTTTCTATGTTATGTGTTAATACATTGATTTACTTATAGATATGTCATCGTGATTGGATGTGCATTTATCTGATGTTAAGTATATGATAATAGATCTCCGTCTTTGTGCAAGTGTTGCATTTGTGTTAGAATTGTTGTTGAAATATAAGTCTTTGTGGTTGTTCTAATGTCATTACAGTTATGTTAGATTTGAATAAGGGTAATTACCTATTTGTGTGAAACTTTATTGAAGCTAGAGGTTTTCTATGTTAAATTTGAATCGGGTCAAGGAATTCATTGTGCATGATAGTAAGCATTAGATATTTTAAGAAGGGATAAGATCCACATCATATGCTCCCTCAGGGTGCGGAAACCTGGTTCCAACACCCCCCCATACTGCTTCAAGTGAGACTTTGGTCTGCGCAAGTAGATCAGTGCCAAAAGGGCTAGTAGTTGGAGGGTTTTGTTGGTTGCGTTGAACACTCTAAACCTGGTTTAGGACCCCTCAAGCCAAAAAATGCATCTCCATTGTAGAACTATCGTGCTTACCTGTTGTTTTGGGTTCAAATTGGGTTCAAAAGGCATTTTAGGTTTCTTCAGTGGAGTAGGATGAGTGATATGTGGTTGAGGTTGGGGTGGTTGTAGTAAAGCAGTAGGCTACTTGAGTTGAGGCCTTCACCCTTGTGATGGGTTGCTCTATTGAGAAGGATGGGGAGGATATGGCTAAAAATGATGGTTGATAGGTTTAGGAGGATATGGAGGAGAATAAGTCCAATTAGGAGGTGTGGACCATAATGGATGAGTGGAAGAGTACAAGGGTTACAAAGGTGAATTTTGATTTGGATTGTAATATGAATAAGGTTCACTTTGCATACCATGTTGGTATGGCTGAGGCCCTTGAGGCCTCCTTTTATTAATGAAGCAATGTTTCTCTAACCCACCTTCTACCCCTTGGTATATAACTTTTAGGTGTGTAAAAGAAGGGAATTTTTCTCTTGCATGGTTTTCCTCACAGAATGATCAGACTTCTATGGCATTCATTCCTAGGGTGTCTTGTAGTGCATCTAGGGAAAAAAAATAGCTAGAGCCCTCTCTGCTTCCTCTTTTTTTCTCTTGATTTGCATGGTATACATATGCAATGCAAAGGTATGTGTCATTTCATTTTTGAAACCTTACAAAATGTTCTCTATCTCATTTTTTATGGATGTTTTGGAGGGAGAGGAATGGGCCAAGCCTTGACTATCCCTACCCTTCTTCCTAGTAGCCATAAAGTGATTTTTGTACACAATTTTGATGTCATCATAGGATAATTGATAGACATCTCCTCCAAATAACACGTTGAGGGTTTCCAGCACTTCCCCCTTGATCCCTCAAAGAAGAACTAGTGTGTGTGACTCAGGATCAAGCGTACAGTTCACCCTCCTATAGTTAATTTGAAACCATTCCTCATAGTATTCTAAAGATTCATCAAGTCCCGGGGTAATCCTAAATATTTCGTCCTTGGTTTATTTGGACCTATAGTAATCCATGTACTTTATATTGATTGAAGGATTGCTTCATTTGGGCCCAAGTAGTGATTCTACCCCCAAGAAGACCCGTAAAATAGTGCAAGGCTGCATCTTTAAGGTTAGAGGAAAATAAATTCAACTTTTATTCATCATAGGCATAGCCAGAGGTCCTACAAGCAACAAAAAATTAAAACATGAAGGTGTGAGGATCCTCAGAGGTTAGGCAATGGAATTATGGAAGGGAAGCAGGGCTTATGTTCTTCATTCTATCCTCACCATTAGTTTTTTTGATGGGAAAAATATTTTTGTTTCTATTTTTAACCATAGCTTGAGTAGGTGAAAAGGGTTCTTCTTCTTCCCCAATAAGTTCTTCAAAAATTTCAAGTTTCTCACCTAGAGGGTCTTCTAACTCTGGTGTAGTTAGAGATGGAAGTGCATAGTCACTGAAGAAGAGTGAAGGTTGAGAACTTGAGGGTGTGGGGGTTTTCCTTAATTGTCCCTACTCCTATGAGGCATGAAAGAAAGTTTTTCTTTTTTTTTTCACTGTTTTTCAAAACTAAATGCAAAATAGAAATAAAAAAACATACTTAACCAAAAACAATCAACTACTTATACAACTCCCTGGAAACAATGCCAAAGAGTGGTGAGCCCTGGTATTGCACCAAGTGTGTTGTGACTCCCAGGGGCTCTTGAACTCTATTTATCAACCCAAGGTTCATAC
Source organism: Pinus albicaulis (assembly GCA_034641835.2). Lineage (NCBI taxonomy): Eukaryota > Viridiplantae > Streptophyta > Pinopsida > Pinales > Pinaceae > Pinus > Pinus albicaulis. The sequence goes on along the minus strand of JAXQQM020059928.1, from coordinate 7,822 downwards.
AAAATTAGAGGTGATAGTGCTATATGCACAATAGATGGGATTCTACTCATGGAACAATTAACTAGATCAAAAGTGTTGAGAGCCCATTCTTCCTACTGAATTATAATGAAAGCTTGCTGATGTAGGTACAATTGGAAATTACTTGTAGCTATGAAAGTATAAATTCCATTGACTCAAATTGGAATTTCTAACTAGATAATTCATGCAAGGAAAAAGGATAATCTACTTACAGAAATAAAGTTATTTTATCTTGCACAATCCATCAAACTAATAAATATACTTGCATAAAGGATACTATTTTATCTTGCATAATTCATAAATCTACCTGTCCTAATTGCATGTATTATATACCTAGTTCATAACTGCTTGAAAATAAATAGCATACTTTCATCCTACTTGTGATAGAAGAACTAATGCTACTCTATTTTTGGATTGATGTAAAGGAATGGTTGGAGTGGTCTAGGAGCTTCCCCTGATCATCAAATCATGTTATGAAACCATCTCACAAAATAGAAGGAGAGACTGATTAATGACTTAAAAATCAAACTCTTCAATGGGGAAACCTCCTTTACATTGCATGTTATGAAAAAAACTCAAAAAATAGAATAAAAGAGAGATCAACGTCTTAGAAATAAGCCACTTCGAGGAGGCAACCTCCAATAGATCACATAAATGAAAAATTCTTGGGTAATATAAATGAAAATACCTCCTTTATATATATAGGAGTCCATTGGGCCACAATGTATTCCTAGTCGACCTAACAATAATAATGTAAGGGCACAATAATAACAATATGGGGGTTACAGAGGTACAACAATAACAATAAGGGGGTTACACTAACAACAATAAGGGAATATACGAATAATATAGGGACCTAACATGCTCCTCTCCTTCAAAAAAGTGTTTTCCTCAACGCTTGAGTAGCTCCGAGTGCTTCTGTATAAAATTCTCATCCTCCCATGTAGAATCTTCAGTGGGTAAGTTCTTCCATTTGATGAGATAATCTGAAATTGATATATTTCGTAGCTATCAAGTTCTTGTTTCCGTGACTGCTTTAGGCTCCAATATGGTTTTTCCTTCCTCATCAAGTTCTAGAAATATTGTTTGAATTGGAATTTTGTACCCCATAACCTTCTTTACGCATGAAACATGGAAAACTGGATGCACTCGCAAAGAAGCAGGAAGCTCCAATTTATATGCCATAGTACCAATATTTTGCAACACCTTGTAAGGACCATAGTACTTTGGCGATAATTCATTATCCTTCTTAGCTTGCTTGAGGGACATTTGTTTGTATGGTTGTAGCCGTAAAAATACCCAGTCTCCTACACCAAAAATTCTCTCACTGTGATGTTGATATGCTTGTTGTTTCATTCGATTTTGTGTCAAATTTAGATTATCCTTTAAGAGTTGGAGAAATTCTTGTTGATGCTCATTGTAATCTTCCATTGCTTGAACCCTAGAATTTTCCCTTAAATAATATGTGATGGATGGTGGATGATATCCATAAAGTTCCATAAATGGGGTCATTTTTGTTGCAGTATGGAAGGAAGTGTTATACCACCATTCAACAAGAGGTAACCACTCGACCCATTGTGCTTGCTTATCAGATACAAAAAAAAACGAAGATATCCTTCAAAACATTTATTCACTATCTCTGTTTGACCATTGGGTTAAGGATGATAAGATGAGCTATGAGCTGGTTGAGTACCCAAAAAAAAAAAATAATTCCGTCAAAAAATTTCTTGTAAGAATGGGATCTTTGTCACTTACAATAATCTTCGGGTTTCGATGTAGCTTTTGAATTATTTCCATAAATGCAATAGAAATTGTACTTGCTTTAAATGGATGAGATAATGCAAAAAAGTGTGCATACTTGGTAAGTCTATCAACTAATACCATGATGACACTCCTTCCTTCGAACTTAGGTAAACCTATGATAAAATCCATTGAAATATCCTCCCAACGTTGACTTGGAATGGATAAATGTTATAGAAGACCTGGGGTCTTAATTGTATCAACGTTATTTTGTTGGCAAACCAAAAAATTTTCCACAAACTTTTGAATATCAGATTTAAGGTCATCCCAAAAAAAATATTTCTTCACCATGTGGTAAGTTTTCAAAATTCCCGAGTGTCCTCCTAAAGGAGAAGTGTGCAATTCTAAAAGAATATTTTGCTTTAGTTGGGAATTATTGCAAATATATAAGCAATATTTGTACCATAATGAACCATTTTGTTGATCAGCGATTGTCATTAATGGCAACACAAGTACTCCCCCTGCGATCATGACACCTCTTCCTACAACATTCTCTCTCCCTTTGACATCAATGACAAAGGGTAACTCCCCCTAACACACAACCATCATGTGGACCTGTACACACTTCCACTCCCCCTTTATATTTTGAATAAGGAAAATCTAATGAGAACTTGGGAGAATCCCAAGCTTCTGGCGAAGATATTCCAATGCTTCACGAGTACTGTCACGATCATCAACACTTCCTGCCCAATCTGCATCTGTAAAGGAATGAATAATGAGATTGTTACCCTTGGGATACCACAAGCCTTATTATGTTGTTCCCTTTAGATATGGAAGAATTCTTTTGATGGCAATAATATGTGATTCTTTTGGTGCATCTAGGGATCTTGCTATTTGTCCAACTGCTTGCATAACATCTGGTAGGGAGGCTCTTACATATAGAAGACTACCAATCATAGATCTGTAAAACCTTTGATCCACATCCTTAGATGAGTCGTCTATGCTCAATTTGCAACCTGTTACCATTGGAGTAAGGATGGGTTTGCAATATTCCATTTTAAATTTCTTGAGCATTTCCATGATGTACTTGGCTTGACATATAAATATTCCTTTCTCTTGCTGAGATATTGGAAGCCCTAAGAAGTATGTGAGCTCACCAAGTAAAGACATCTCGAAATCACTTTGCACCTTTGTAGTAAACTTCTTACTTAGTCGATCATCATTGCTACCAAATATTATATTATCCTCTTTAGCTATTAGACATGCTTTAGTTGCTTCATCCAGAACATATATGTCATTTGGAGCTTGACTTGTTGTAGCCACAATTTCACCATACATGCCTTTCCTGATTTCACATTTTTTGGAGTTGAATAGTATTGTGTGTCCTTGATCACACATTTTTCCAGCACTAAGCAGATTGTGATTCATGTTTTCAACCAATAGAACATTCTTCGGTTATCCAATCTGGTTGGATAATAGAAATGGCACAAAGAAATGCTTCCACCTCTTCATCCTTTCTTGAGAGTGCATATGCAACAAAATTTGTCTTCCCTTTTTTGTAGATGATTTCAAAGTCATAACCCAACATCTTTGGGACCCATTTTTGCTACTCTTCTGAAGATAGTCTTTGTTCCAAAAAGTGTTTAAGACTATCATGATCAATTTTTACCTTGAAGTGTCTTCCCATTAGGTAAAGTATCTGTTTCTTTATTGCATGTAGTATTGCCAACATTTCCTTCTCATAAATAGCCTTTTGTAAATACTTTCCTTTTATTGGATAACTTTCGAAAGCAATGCATCTTCATTATTGCATTAAAACATCACCAATTCCATTTCCTGAGGCATCACATTCCACAATAAAGGTTTTTCTGTAGTCCAGCATAGCTAAGACTAGTGCTAGGCACATTTCCTCTTTAAGATGTTCAAAGGCCTTAGTTGCTTTAGGAGTCCACGAAATGCATCTTTCCTCAATAATTTTGTTATAGGTGGTGCTATTCTCCCATAATTCTTAACAAAATTGCGATAATACCCTGTTAACCTGAGAAGCCCGTGCAACTGATTTATGGTTGTGGGGACTTTCCATTCCTTAATGGCTTTAATTTCGTTAGGGTCTACCTTAATACCCTCATGAGATACAATACGACCCAGATATTACACCTCTTGTACTCCAAAGAATCATTTGTATGTTTTTACATATAATTGTTTCTCCTCCAATAGTTTGAGCACCCTATCAACATGTTGAACATGATCCTCCCAAGACCTGATGTAGATTAGCATATCATCAAAAAATACTAGAAAAAAATTTCTAATGAAGGGTTTGAAAATGGAATTCATCAACCCTTGAAATGTAGAAGGTGCATTGGTAAGGCCGAAAGGCATGAAAAAAAATTCATAACGACCTGCATGAGTTCGAAATGTTGTTTTCAGAATATCTTCAGTCTTAATTCTAATTTGATGATATCCTGAATGAAGATCCAACTTGGTAAAATAAATTGCTCCATGTAATTCATCCAATTATTCATCAATCACAGGAATGGAAAATTTATGTTTAATTGTGAGCTTATTGAGCTCCCTATAATCCGAACACATGTGCCACGATCCATCCTTACTATGCACCAATACTATTGGAGTAGAGAAAGAACTTTGACTAGGTTTAATTATAGCAGCCTCTAACATTTCTACAATCATATATTCAATTTCTCTCTTTTCGACATAAGGATATATGTAAGGCCTGATGTTTGGAGGAACACTTCTTGGAATCAAATGAATAGCATGATCATGATCATGAATATGTGGGAGTCCTTTGAGAGTTTCAAACACCTTGGAATGATTATCAAAGACTTTTTGGAGATCTGGAGAAATATATTATTTTGATGTTGGAACTTCTAGTGAGCATAATTGTGCAAATACGCTGTGTTGTTCTTTCTTCAAAAGCTTTGTCATGACATTAGATATTATTATCTTTCATGGCTTCCCTGCAATACCCCGTAATTCGATTCCCTTTCCTTCTGAAAAAAATTCAAGAAAATCTCTTGAAAATTAAAAGCTACCGTCCCCAAATATTGTAGCCATTGTACTCCTAATACAACATCAGCACCTCCCATTTGGATGGAAAGAATTGAACTATTCAATACATATCAAACATCAGGCCTTATAGATATCCTTATGTCCAAAAGAACGAAATTGAAAAAATGATTGCAGAAATGTTAGAGGCTGATATAATTCAACCTAGTCAAATTTCTTTCTCTTCTCCATTAGTATCAGTGCACAAGAAGGATGGATCATGGCACATGTGTTAGGATTATAGGGAGCTCAATAAGTTTACTATTAAAGGTAAATTTCCCATTCCTTTGATTGATTAATTATTGGATGAATTACATGGAGATTTATTTTACCAAGTTGGATCTTTGTTCAGGATATCATCAAATTAGAATGAAGACAAAAGATATTCTAAAAACATAATTTCAAAGTCATGAAGGTCATTATGAATTTTTGGTCATGCCTTTTGGCCTTACCAATGCACCTTCTACATTTCAAGGGTTAATGAATTCCATTTTCAAACCCTTCCTTAGAAAATTTGTGCTACTATTTTTTGATGATATACTAATCTACATCAGGTCTTGGAAGGATCATGTTCAACATGTTGACAGGGTACTCAAACTATTAGAGGAGAAACAATTATATGCAAAAACATCCAAATGTTTCTTTGGAGTACAAGAGGTGGAATATCTGGGTCATATTGTATCTCACGAGGGTGTTAAGGTAGACTCTAACAAAATTAAAGCCATTAAGGAATGGAAAGTCCCCACAACCATAAAGTAGTTGCGTGGATTCCTCGAGTTAACAAGGTATTATCTCAATTTTCTTAAGAATTAGGGGAGAATAGCAGCACCTCTAACAACATTATTGAAGAAAGATACATTTTCATGAACTCCTGAAGCAACTAAGGCCTTTGAACATCTTAAAGAGGAAATGTGCCTAGCACCAGTCTTAGCTACGCCAGACTTCACAAAAACCTTTATTTTGGAATGTGATGCCTCAGGAAATTGAATTGATGTTGTTTTAATGCAAGAAGGAAGACCCATTTCTTTTGAAAGTCGCCCAATCAAAGGAAAGTATTTACAGAAAGCTATTTATGACAAGGAAATGTTAGCAATACTACATGCACTAAAAAAAATGGTGACCTTACCTAATGGGAAGACACTTCAAGATAAAAATTGATCATGATATTCTTAAACACTTTTTGGAACAAATACTATCTTCAAAAGAGCAGAAAAAATGGGTCACAAAGATGTTGGGTTATGACTTTGAAATCATCTACAAAAAAGGGAAGCTAAATGTTGTTGCAGATGCACTCTCAAGAAATAATGAAGAGGTGGAAGCATCGCTTTGTGCCATTTCTATTATCCAACCAGATTAGATAACCGAAGCAAGGGATGAATGGAAGAAGGATGAATAAGTGTGGACACTCATTCAAAAGTTGTGGCAAGAACCTAGTACATCTGATACATTTAGTTGGAAAAATGATTCCTTATGGTACAAAGATCACTTACATATTTGCAAAAATTCCAAACTAAAACAAAATATTATTTTGGAATTGCACACTTCTCCTTTAGGAGGACACTCAAGAGTTTTTAAAACTTACCACAGGGTGAAAAAAGAATTATTTTTGGATGGCCTTAGATCTGATATTCAAAGGTTTGTGGCAGAATGTGTGGTTTTCCAGCAAAATAAAGTTGAGACAATTAAGACCCCGTGTATTCTACAACCTTTATCTATTCCAAGTCAATGTTGGGAGGATATTTCAATGGATTTTATCACAGATTTACCTAAGTCTGACGAAAAGAGTGTCATCATGGTGGTAGTTGATATACTTACCAAGTATGCACACTTTTGTGCATTATCTCATCCGTTTAAAGCAAGTATAGTTGCTACTGCATTTATGGAAACAATTCAGAAGCTACATTGAAACCCAAAGATTATTGTAAGTGACAGAGATCGCATTTTTACAAGAAATTTTTGGATAGAATTATTTTCTTGTTTGGGTACTCAACTAGCTCATAGCTCATCTTATCATCCTCTATCCGATGGTCTAACTAAGATACTTAATAAATGTTTGGAAGGATATATTCGTTGTTTTGTATCTGATAAAAAAACACAATGGATCAAGTGGTTACCTCTCTTTGAATGTTGGTATAACACTTCCGTCCATACTGCAACAAAAATGACCCCATTTATGGCACTTTATGGATATCATCCACCGTCCATCACATCATCTTCAAGACAAAATGTTAAATTTCAAGCAGTGGAATATCACATTGAGCATCAACAAGAAGTTATCCAACTCTTAAAGGATAACCTAAATTTGGCACAAAATCGAATGAAACAACAAGAAGATCAACATCACAGTGAGAGAAGTTTTGATGTAGGAGACTGGGTATTTTTACGGTTGCAACCATACAAAAAAATGTCCCTCAATGAAGCTAAGAAGGATAATCAATTATCACCAAAGTACTATGTTCCTTACAAGGTGTTGCAAAATATTGGTACTATGGCATACAAATTGTAGTTTCCTACTTCTTCGTGAGTGCATCCAGTTTTCCATGTTTCATGCTTAAAGAAGGTTATAGGTGAAAAAATTCGAGTTCAAACAATATTACCAGAACTTGATGATGAAGGAAAAATCATATGGGAACCTGAAGCAGTCACAAAAACAAGAACTCGATAGCTACGAAATCGATCAATTTCAGAGTATCTCATCAAGTGGAAGAACTTACCCACTGAAGATTCTACATGGGAGGATGATAATTTTATACAGAAGCACCCAGAGCTACTCAAGTGTTGAGGAAAACACTTTTTTGAAGGATAGGGTCATGTTAGGTCCCTATATTACTAGTTTATCCCCTTATTGTTATTAGTGTAGCCTCCTTATTGTTATTATTGTAGCCCCCTCTAACCCCAATATTGTTATTATTGTGCCCTTACATTGTTATTGTTAGGTTGGCTAGGATTACATTGTGGCCCCATGGACTCCTATATATAGAAAGGAAGTTTTTTCATTTGT